>VZRX01000819.1:0-117986 GCA_013398075.1 Notiomystis cincta
TTCTCTAAAACCGTCGACAGCAACTCATAATTTCGTGGATATCTTCTGTATCCCCCCTCAGCCCTCTCTTTGCTGAGCCCTGGTGCATTCCATGTTGTTGATATAGAAGCCATTCCTTACCTTTGACCTTGCTCTAATCCTCTTCCAGTCCTGCCCTATGGAGTTCCACCAGCTACCTGAGGCTTTGGCAGTCAATGCTGTGTTTGATGTCAGCCACTGATTTACAGCAGTGTCTGGATGTCTTTTGTTTTCCCTTTCTCTCTGGTTACTCTCTACATTAGAATTTCCTTTTTATGACTGCTGGGCACTGAGCCAGTGTTTTCACTGAGCACCTACTGCCACTGAAGCACTTCTGAGCCTTGCTCCTGAGTGATGTGGGTGAGCTCATCCTTCGTTACTTTTAATGTAAACCAAAGATCATCATTTCCAGGGACATCACTTTTCATTTAACAGCAATGAGCTTCATTTGCTGCTTTAGCACCCCGGGGACTTTTGCAGCCACTCTTCAGTGACACTTAGTCATTGTTGGGATCTCACTTCTCAGCCTGGTTTTTCTGTCTCTTGGTAGCATTTTAAATGGAATAAATTCCAGCACAGGCCCTTTGTGGGGGATCCCACCAGTGGGATCCCCTCCACAGTAAGAACTGACCATTTATTCTTATGCTGTTTCTTATATTTTATTTGAATTTTGTTTGTGCTGTTGCCTCTTAATTTGTGGTACCTTAATTTCCTTACAAGCCTTTAGAAATTTTTGTAGGCTGTCTGGACCAGGATCTCCCTTTTCCACATCCTTCATGATTCCCTCAGAGAGCTCCCAGGTATTTGCAAGGCAAAAACATCATGTCTCTTACAGAAGGCATCCCCAGTGTTACCAGAGCAAATTGCAGTCAGCTACATATCCATTAATCCAGTACTTTATTATAAATTCTCATTTCTCTAAGGCTACCAAGTCTGTAGTTCCCTGTCCACTGTAAAATCCTTTCTGGAATAAGTGTCCTATTTGCTATAGATGATATGTTAATATTAATTAAAAGAAAAGTGAGTTATAATAGTTCTGTTTGTAATAAAAATTTCACGTTCTACCTGAATGAGTCAAGTGTAATAAGACACTCTGAAGTTTTCAATAATTTCCAGTTTGGCATTGAGAAATGCATATAATGTCAATATCTTGACTTCTACTTTAAAACTGAAGCTAAGTTTTGTTTTTATGCTTTGTTAAATGTTTTTAAAAAGCAGAGAGTTTGTGATAAGAGATGTAATATTCATACTATAGCAGGAGTGTGTTCTTTTATTTTTAAAGCTGAGCAAGCCTTTAAAAAATGTATCTGTTTTAGATTTCCATTTTGTGCACCATTCACTTAAAATCTGAAATAGTTGAAAGGTTCCCTAAGGTTAATATACTACATGTATATATTAATAAAGCTATAAAGTTATCGATATATCTAAATTATTGTATATACTGTACACAAATGATACTGAGTACCTGAATGAAGGAATGAATACATGCATATGTTCCTTATTCAGAAACCTAGAGGTGTTTGAGGGTGATAAATGTTTTGGGTTTTTTTTTTAAGAAGATGAAAAATTCTTTAGTGCTGTGATTTTGTGGGATGACCATAAAATGTTTTGGTATGAATACTGTATTTGTTCAGAATGCAGATAAGAAAAAGGTGAAGGAGAGAGAACAGATTTCTTGAGTTAATTAGCTGAGGATCCCCAGATTAATAATGATAGAATAAATTTTGTACCCACAAATTCTTACAACCAGTTGTCCTTAAAGACTATATATATTCTTAAAGTTTATATTCATAACTTTAAAATAAATCTTTCTCTTAAAAAAAGTCATTAAGTATTTTCATTTTCTTAATATTTCAGTTGATACATCAGAAACCATAAATATGAAGATGGACTTAAAAAAATTACTGAAATTCTAAGAGAAAAAATGAAACCTGCCTCAAATTCCAATAGAAATCTGATTACACTGTACTTTAAGTGTAGGACAGCTAAAAAGACTACATAAAATTATGCAAAGCTGCAGTATGATGTATGGATCTATCACTTGCAAACATTTCATTTTGCTGTTGAAAATGGGGATTTTTTTCTGCATAGCTGCTAAAGCTCTGTCAGGGAAAAAGTGCTGAAAAATAAAGAAGTGATTAAAAAAGGCAATAAAGTGCTCTATAGTGTTATCTTGTAGTTATCTGGCTCTGTTTCTAGGCATAATATGTAACAAAAATTTGCATAGCTCAAAAGTTTTCTTCAGGTTACTTAAAGCAATGCTGGTTCTACTTTGAAGCAGAATACAGCTAATTAGCTGTGCAGAGGGATAGTCTAAATGAATAGTTAAAAAAACCTGTAGTGCTTCTCTTTGTTCCCATTCTACTTGATGAATAATTCTAATTGAAAAGATTACATTACATTTCTATGTGTCTTCTAAAATAACATGGGCTGAAGCACAGGGAAAATATAAATGCTAATGGTTCAGTTGTGTTAATGCACATGCTTTTCCCTAGATCCCAGCAGCTTGGTGAAACCTTGTTTATTGCCTGTGTTAATAATAATAAGCTGAAATCTCATTTGAAAGATTGTGATAGTTAAAGGACAGCCAAAGAAGTGAATATTATAATACAGCTGGTCAGGACACCTGGAAGGTTTGTGGCTCCATATTTGTGATTTTCTCATCCAAATAGAAATTGGAAGAAGAAATACTTGTGTTTCTGGGAGATGTGGAGGAACCTTGGGAAAGTCTTTTGTCATCTCAACCTCTTGTCCTTTCCTCTTTGCTTCTGCTGTCAGCTGCAGGATGTAGAGCTCGATGGATTTTTGGCCTTAATCACTTCTTCCTATTGAATATGACACTGATTTGTATTTTAGTCCTTTTGCAACTGGATCACTTTAGAACAGAGAAGCTTTTCAGGTCAATTTTCTTTCATTCTGGCTGCTCACCCAAAAGTGAGCCCATCCTCAACCCAGGTTATGTGCCAGACTTTCATCTAATGCTCAGGGACTGCTCTTTGTTCCTGGTATTGTTTCTTAATACACCAATAATAGGACATTTACCTGCTTCAAACTCCTATCTCCACTTTATAGATTCATCTCGAATATCCCAAACTATCCAGTTGTTCTAGCATAGATATGAATGAACTAATGAAAAGTTTCCCTATATACTTCTTAACAAGGATTACTTCACTGATAGTAAGGATGAAAATAGCTGTCTTCAGCTTCATGATCTTCTTCTGTTTCTTGATTGAGCGTTTCATGATTGTCTTCTGCTTCCTGGAACTCCTCTGGAGTCAGAAAGCGCCGAAACACCGGTGTTCTGAGCTGAGTTGGCCTGCTGACAGTGACATTCTGCTCTCCATAATAAATGGTTCTGATGAGGGGGAAGCAGAAGAAGGCGTAGGTGCTGATGGGGCTCGTGAGCTTGTTCTGGTCCACTCGTATGTAGGTTAACTGATTGATGTTCAGTGGGTCCAGAGCTGGACACATCACAGTGACATTGATGTCTGTGAAAGAGTGAAAAGTATTCATTAAATGCAGAAAATGGTTGGGTTTGAGACCTACTGCAAAAGTGAATCTTATTGAAATTTAAAATGGAAATTAATTTTGTGGTGCACAGTAATATAACCCTTCTCTGTGTTTTAAATCAGTTTTGTAAATGACAGTGATACCAGTTTGGGGATTTGCAAAGTATAAGGTTGTGGGGTAAAGAATTTGTAATTACTGTTTTATGTGAATGAAATATTTTCATCATTCCTTTTCTCTGTATGTTTTTTATCAGTTGCTAAATCAGAAGCAATTTTCAAAAATATTTTAGCTGTTATATGAAAACCTGGTATTAACTTTTAGAAAGAATTGTGAATTCGAGGTACACTTCAAAAATTAAATCCTCTCTAATTTCAAATTGGTCTCAAATTCGAGGGTGTGTTTATATTGCATCCTGAAGAATATAGGATGATATTCTCCCCACGCTCTTCCCATGACCAATACCAAAATCCAAAGTTTATTGCTTTTTACCAAGTTTAACCATCAACCTACTTTCAATTTCATTGTCTTCAATGTACAAATGCTGCAAACTTCTTGGAATGTAGAACACTTGTTTCAATTTGTTATGTCCAAGATTAAGTTCTAGAAGGTTGGGTAGGTTAAAGGTGTTGCGTGGAATGTTCTGCAGGTTATTGTGGGACATTCTTAGAGCAATGATTTGGGGAAGTCTGTTGAAATAGTTTTCTGGAATATGAGAAATGGAGTTATTTTCAAGAGAGAGATGCCGAAGTGACGATGGCAGGCCAGGAGGCATAGTCTGTAATTTGTTGTTGCATAAATTGAGCTGCATTAAATTTTTCATGTTTGAAAAGGGGTTGTCTTTGAATACTGAGTCATCAAGTAAGTTATTGCAAAGGTCAAGCATGGTCATGTTGGGCAATCCTTCCAATGCATTTCCAGGTAACCGGGAAATTTTATTGAAACCAAGGAGGAGCCTCTCTAGAGAGCTGGGCAGAGGGAATGGAAATTCTTCTAATTCATTATGATGTAAATGAAGTTGCACTAAGTATGAAAGTTTGGCAAAAACTCCGTGGTCAATCATATGGAATTTAATTTTGTTGTAGCTGAGGTTTATTTCCCTTATGAAGGAAACATTGGTGAATGGTCCTGCAGGCACAGCTTCGATGTCGTTGTTTTGCAGATAAAGCTGCTGGACATGACTGGGGATGTTTGGTATTGCCTTGAGTTTCCTGTGATCACAGTACATGGATAAGGGAAAAGCTGGAGGACAGAAGCATTCTTTGGCACACTCAACTGGAAAAGGGAAACGAGGAACTTCAACTTGGCTGTTGGGGTTAAAATAATAGGGGAGTTGTTGATCTGGTTCCCCACCATATTCATCCTCAAAATCGTAGTCTTCATATTGACAAACAACCAGAGCAGCCCAGAGGAGGTGGAATATCCATAGCTGGTTCAGAACCCCCATACTTAAATTTGTGTGTTGTGACCTGTTGATGAGAAGAAACATTCAGTTTTAGGCAGACAGTCATAAAGTAAATAACACAAAAGTTTGTAAAAGCAGTAATATATAATGAAGTGAGGAGAATAATGCCTTTTTTTGGCAACACTGTCTGTGGTGTTACTAGCAAACCCAAGTTTTGATCTGTACTTTCCATGTAAAAAATATAAACGAATTTCCTGTCCTTGATGTAAATAGAGGTTTTCTGGTCTGACTTCAGACAAGGAATAGCTTTCTACCTGCACTGTGCTTGGTACTGGAAGGTACCATAACAGGATTGTTTCTATGAAGAGAACATGGAAATAAATTACTTGGAAATATTGTATATTATGTAAAATAGAAATTTGTGTGTGGTGGATTTGCAAATTGTATGTTCTGTGGCATTTTGTGTTGTTTTTCTATTTTCCACAAAACATGACTGACTTAGTATTGTGTTAATCACAATATAATGTGATTTTTCTGTTCCTGTCATTTATTTAAAGCACAGTTCAACCATTGTGTACTGCACATGGTGTAAAATCTTCAGTGATAAGTTTTCTTGGTAGTCTTCTGCTTCTGTAATCATATATTCTTTATAGAGGTGAACTAATTTACCTTCCAAGTACCCTTCTGAGGTGAAATCCTGATGCTGTGAAAGGCAAATAATTTTTCAGGTCAAATTTCTGATGCTCAAAGCCAGTCTAACATTTTAGAGCACTTTATGCAGTCAAAGGAACCCTGTTATTTGGCAGAATGAGAGTTATGAATCATGTTGAGCTGTTCAACTTAAACAGCAATGAGTCAAAATGTTACATTGCAGGTCAAACCACAGAAATCATGGAAAAAATTTAGAGACTTAGTACAAAAATTTAGAGAGTATAGTACAAGAACTCTGAAGCAGAGAGAGAAAAGCAGCTATTCCCTGTTTTTTTCATATATGTTTTGTACCCGAGCGCCCCTTTATTTCCTTGTTAATCTCAGTATTTGTTTCCTGAACACTATCAGTAAGAAAGGAGATGAGACAAGTGGTCATTTCTGGTGATTCCTAGCGATGGTTACTAATGGAGGATGTATTCTATGAACTGAACAAGAGAGAGAGAATTCTAAGTAGAAAAGTAATGACAAACTCTTGGAATTTGATGCATCCTTGTAATTGTGCTGTGTGACACAGCCTGTGTGTGCCAGTGGCTGGTGTCACCATGTGACATTGCCTAACCTGCATCATCTGTGTTTGAACATAGCTGACTTTCATAACTGATAAAAACCTGAAAACCAGGTTTGAGTGGAGTCAGGAACTCCACGCCAGACAGGTCCTTAGTGAAGCCAGGACCCCATATCCCTGCAGCACTGTGGGATGTCTGAGCTAATTAAGCAATTAGCAGAGACACAGAGCAGCCCTGCACTGCAGCACTGCATAAATGCACTGTGCTGTGTTGAGAAGCAATTCTGTGCTCCAGGAGGAATTCACTGGGTTTCACATTTCAGGCAGTGTATAACAGAGTATCTTCTACTCAGTCCTGTTGGTGTTTATCTAAAATCTGTTTTTACCTTCTGCAACTGCCTTCTGGTTTTGTGGAAGAGATCCCAGTCTGTCCCCTTACCTATTTCATGCTCTTTGTTTCCTTTTGATTCCTCCCTCTTTGGTCTCAGTCCAGAACTTGAGCTTCACCTTCTGGTTCTAGTCTCTCAGCACTTCTACTGTATGTCACAGAATTTCCAGTTGATATTTTTTGTTCTCAGTGTCACAATTCTCCTTAGAAACCAGGAGGGACAACTCAGGCAAGTCTGTTCATTTTGAGGAATAAGGCCTTTATGGGATCCGTCTCCTTACCGTGTGGACAATGTGACAAGAACTCCTATCAGGTCAGATGTAATGATAAATAAGAAGCATTATGTGCCAAAGTCTCCCACAGGTTTTATGAAGAGAGAGGAGCTGGTTTTGGGAAGAGCTTCTGATACTTTGGCTGTAGCTGAGTATCTTATTGGTAGAATTGTACCTGTCCTGCCAGGCTTGCAGGTTGTCTCTCAAAGCACTGAGACACTGACACCTCTTCATGAAATATCTCTAAGAACTGAACTAGCTTCGAAACAGTCATGTCAGGTGAAACATGATAACAGATGCAGGTCAGGTGCACACAATATGATAAAACACATCATTACAAAGTTAAAAAAATTAGAAAATCTTAAAAGCTCAATTCTCTACTATCTGTAATGAACTCAGAGCTCAGTAACTGTATTTGTAAGCAGTTTACTAGCTGAAAGCTAAATATTATATAACATGCATGAATCACTCTTTGCTGAAAAAATAATACAATTGGTTCATTTTATTCCTGCTTACCAAGAAAACTTACTCTTTGGAAGTCTGAGAAGTTCAAGTTGTAGAGGGCAGCAAGTTCTTGTGCTGGTGAAATCATCTGAGACATAGCCTACCCCAGCTGGAGGAACAAAAGGTCTGTCTAAGCCATATTTTGTGGGAAGGAGCCTTGTGGGAAGGCAACACAAAATAACAGCCTTGGCCCCTCTTCTGATTTGCCAGTAAAATTTAAAAAACTGCTTTGTGCCACATCATCACTTGCTGTAGATACTGTGTCATAAGGCTGTGAAGCAATTTCTCTTTTGTTCAAATGGCTTTAATATAATTGGCAGGATTCTTTCAGTGTTACCAACTCCCATTTTTAAAAAAAGAGAGAATAAGACTTCAAAAATGATTACAGAGGTTATTAGTTCATAGTGCGGGTTCAGCTGCAGTGATTCAGTTCTGCAAAGGGTTTGTCCTCTGAGGATAAAGTCCAGAAACAGTAAAAAAATACCCTTACCAAAATCAAGGGGGAGCATGTGCTATAGCAAAGCTCTTATAAACATCTTCCTTATTTTTCCCTCCACAATGTCTATGTCCTGTCTCCTTCCTGCAAAGGATTGGTTCTCTTCAGTGCTGTCGGTGTGGTGGTGTTAAATTCAGCATTCCCAGGAACTTTCCAACCTCTTTTTTGCTAAGTTGTATATAAAGAGCATAAATCTTGTGAAAAGGGAAAGTATGACATGAAACATAAACCACTTTATGCAAGAAAAATATTTATCTTAGGTTTTAAGAGGAGTGAAAGGAAAAAGATGCAGTTACCTGCTTTTGCTGCTATATGACACTTAAATAACTGTCATATATGCAAAAAATGGAGAAAACAAATAGGGTTTTTTTGTGAAGTGGTTTAAGTGTATGATTTATCCAAAGCATTTAATTATGCTTTTGTCTTGGTAAAAGAATGCCATTATTTCAAAATCTGTTCACAAGGAAGAATCTGGTTTTTAAAAAGTCTTTTTTAAAAGTGCCTTATAAGTATCATAGCTTTTTTGAACATTCAGTACTAAGTTTACTTTTTTTGTCTTTGAGCTTCATGAATTTCAAGTTTCTTCTTCAATATTGAGGACATGAATATGTTTATGAAGATAAATCATATGTCATTCTAATATTCAGAGTATAAAGAAAAGTACCAGAAATCTTGACCAAAGTGATATAATTGGAGTTGGCAATACTGGAAATAAAGTAAATTATGTAGGGCAAACAGAATACAAGAAAGAAATTAAAATTTAATAATCCTCGATTAATGGTAGCACAAATAATTGAACAGCTACATTGTACTACTAAATCAAAACCAGTAATTATTTTTTAAAAAGAATTAATAGAATGCATATGCAGTTAGAGATGAAAAAAGCCCCACCAAGTTTGTTATGACCACTTAGTAAAATGTTACTGGCTGCCACAAAGTTAAGCACCAGACAAAGAACATATTGCATATTTTTGGAAGCTTTGTTCTAGTAACAGTTGGAAGTAAAACTTTCATAAAACTATTTTATCCAAAGATAAAATATTAGAGTTCCAATTTCATACCTGATATTTTTCTATTGTTTTCTACTACTGATTGTGTCCCAAACTCTCTTGAGCTCTTAGGAGACCTAAAATCTCCTGATACCTTTAAAGTCCATGGTGGCAGGACAGAAGAGTCTGTCCCTTGAAAAAGTGTGGTCAAACTCTTGATTTGAAGCACATTGAGCTGCAGAAGCTGATGCAGCTCTAGCCATGGAATATATTAAGACTCAGTTCCTGTTTTGTTGCAAGAACTGTTTTGGAGACAAACAAGTCTCTGCTTTGTGATCTTGGTCAAATTGTGTGGTTTGATCTTCGTTTCCATTTGTGGTGTGGTAGGAATTTCCTTAAAAGGCAGATAATGAGGGGATTAAATTTAGCATCATTCATGTAAGACTTCTTGTTTCAAAGACTGTGAAAATTTATGGGATTTTCAGCATGTTTCATTTTTCAGTTTTAAGAATGATTTGGAAGGAATTATTTTTAATGTTGATTTGTGATTTTTTTCATCATTTTATTGATGCAGTTGTGATGCAATGTGGGATATATGTCAGTCTAGAAGTCTGAGTTGGCTTCAAACTGATTTATTTTCTTCAGCTAAACTTGGATGGATCCTTTTCATCAATTAAAATCTTTGGAATTTCACCTTCTCCATTAACTGCATTCAACTTATGAGACTTGTCAGCTTTTTCAATTTTGTTTCTGAGCTGAAGAAAGCTCAGAACAAGAAAGGCTGTTCTAGTATTTTAGGAATTTAGGGGTTTTTACCTAGTTGAGTATGGTCTACCAAACACACTTAAAATTGCCAAATTGTAGTCAAAATTTTCTTGGGGTAAAGTAGAAAATATCACCAGTGGCCTTGAGGTGAATGGGACTGGCCCTGGTAATAAGAAGGTATAAATTACTTTAAATTACTTGGCCTTTTCCTTATAATCACTGTCTTACTGTAAAAGATTCTTGGGTTTCTTTGTGTTTGGTGGGTTTTTCTTAGTGGGTTCTTTTTTCCTTTCCCTCCAAACTTTCTAATGATCCATATAAAGTATAAAGGAAAAAAAAAAGTGCATTTTTTAATAGACGATTTGGGGAACTCAAATGAAGCCACACTGTGGAAGTTACACCTGAGGATTGTGTTGGAAGCATGATCTTAATAGAATTGCAAAGTTCTTAGGTGAAGGTCTGGCCCTGCTATCAGAAGTCTGAAAAAAGACCTCAAGTTCAAAATTTCAATCTCCTCAGTTGACAACTTTGAAGGAATTCTGATTTAGATAAGAATTGGTGATGTTTGTCCCTCTGATTGAGGGCACAGTAAAAGAGGGATGCACAGTCCAACAAAACCAGGAACTGTGAAGGTTGTCCTTTGGTTCCTCTGAAGCCTGTGGGTTCCCCAGGTAGGAAACAGCTGCAGGCAGGTGATGGAGGCTGGGCTACACTTCAGAGTCACTGTAGCCACAGAAGCTCCTGGCATCCCCAGCCCAGCTCTAAACTGGCAGCCCAGCACTGCTGCCAGCAGCCCCCTGCAGCCTGGCTGAATCCCAGGGATGCTCTGCAAAGCTGCCTGTGCTGCCATCAGCAGAGGTGCCTGGACTCTGGGACTCAGTGGCTGCTGGGTTGGTTTCTGTGCCACAGTTCCTCTGAAAATTCAGTGACTGCAGCAGAGCTCAGCAAATCGACATCCTGGGGGTGTTCTTGCAGAGCCCAGCCCAGCCTGAGCCCTCACAAACCTGGTGGTGTTCTGCTCTTCATGGGATGGAAAATCATTCCACGTCCCTGTGGGAACGTGTGTTTTTGAAGGCTGTGGAAAAGAGGCCATCAAATCATATCAAGAGCCCTGCAGAGCTGAGACAAGGCCTAATCTGTTTAAAAAAGCAAAGGAGGACAGAGCTGTGCCCTGTGTGGGGCTTTGTGGTGCCTCTGACCTGAACCTTGTTGTGTGGTCCCTATTTATTTCCCATTTAGTAGGTGGTATTAGGAGATCAAAATTCTGGCAATCCACGTCTTGTGCAGCCTGTTTTAAATGTTTTGCTGTGTTTTGCTAAGAGCTCTTGGGAAGAACATGTTGAACAACTGAAAACAGTTGAGTTTATTGACCTTGTAGCATGGGAATTAATATAATCTCATAGGAAATTACGGAGTAACTTCCACTAATGAACAGTAATACACTGAATCTTTAGGGCTGACTTCCCTGGAAGCATTTATGCATCTAGAAGCAATACATTAGGAAGCCCTGATCTCATTAGATGATTGGTTACACTTGTGCATGAACATGTGCAAGTCTCAAATTTCCTGGCATGTTCAAATCTATAATATGTGAGGGCTTTTTATGGCTGTCAGTTTATGGTAGTGGATAATTGACTTTGAAAAACTGACAGAAGAGGAAGGATGTAACATTTTCTGAGTCTATTGCTGCATTAGAAACCTTAGAAGGATTTAGTACTATACTGGGAAAGGTTACTTTTGTTAAAATGGATGGACTTTACTTTCTACAGTAGAGGCATCTAAATCTAAATAATCCTCCTCATGTAGTGTTTCTACTAACACAGTAACAAGTAGTCATAAACAGTTTACACTGGAAAAATAAAACAAGTTTTAAATTGATGTAAGCAATATTATCTGTAGCAAATAGTCTCTGCTTACTCTAAAATACTCTGAACTATTGTATGAAATTATAAATTTCTGCTGAGGAGAGTCACTGTTGTCAGCTGACAGTTGTGTTTTTAGTAATTGAATAGCTTGTTTAATAAATATGCTTTGCTTTATACAATGTATTTTTATACAGCCTGCTTTGGTTGTTCCAAGATACAGATGACTTTGGGCTGTGTTTCTCTCCCATGTGGAGTTCTGGGAATAATTGTCTGGTTTTGCAACCACTGTTTACTGGTGCAGGTATATTCATTTTCTTGAGGCAGCATTAGCAGCTGGACCTCAAACTTTAACAGAGTCTTTAGTTTGCCTGATTTGTGTCTTACATAAAATTATATAAATGATCACAGGATATGACAGGTGTCTTGCACTCACTAATAAATATTGTAAGTAAAACTGAAAGAACACAATGTTTCAGAAGGGAGGAGAGTGAGGAAGGTAATGGAGCTGAGTGTCTGTTCCAAAGCAGGCACTTCTCATTTATTTTGAGCAGAACTGCTGACTTTAGTGCCCTAAATTGGCAGATATCTAAGAGACTATGTGAATTCTATCATAATAATTTATATTAATATTTTATTCATTAGCTTGTTTCATTCATTTATAGCAAAGGACTTCCTGCAATTTTGTTAAAAGAGTTAGAAAATGTGCCTGCAACTTCAGACTGTTCTCAGGTTTGTATCCAATCTGAAAATCATATGTTTATAAGGTTTGTTAGGCACTTTCAGGCAAGGATAAGGAGTAGTTGTCCAAGTTATTTGCCAAAGCATTCCTGAATGATCATGAATAGGAAAATATTTTGCATTAGCAGAAATTTTCCCCTTGTACGTGATGGAAAGTGCTTCCTCTTTAGCCTTTTGAGTGTGTTTAGGAGTGATGGTCCTTGCTTTTACAATGACTACACAGGGTTTCTTTTCTTTAATACCTATTGCTCTAGAAATGTTCAAACAAACACAACTGTCCAGCCTGGTGGTGCAGAGGACTTTGCCAGGAGCCTCTCAGCTCTCTCCTATAATCCTGAAACTGAACATCAGCCTTAAAACGGTTCCTTATTTTCATTATCCCTTCTTTCTTGAAGAGAATAAATCCTCTGCTTTTAGCACAGCCCTTGTAATGCTGGCACCACGTTGCCTTTATGGCCTGCAGTGCAGTTCTTAGGCAGCCAGAATCTGTGACTTGGAAGCTTTCACAGGAACACCAGGTGTTATTACACATCATTCTGTACTCTGGCATACTGTCTCAGAAGAAAAAATAGAATCTCTCTACCCTTTATTTCCTTTGGTTACTCTCCATTTTTATCTCCATTTTGGACTTTCTTTAATATTAATGCTCGTTTGGAAGCAATGCTTATGCCTGACATATAAAATAAATGTGTCTTTTGATTTATGGCACTAATCAAATCAAAAGTGTTTCTCTATGGTTTGAGTAATTTGTGAGTCACAGCTGCTCCTTGGCAGAGCTCAGGAGGGGTCTTATTTTGACACAGTCACTCTGCTGGAAGTTGTTTCTTCTATTACCTGCTCTGGGATCCTTAAAAGGCCTTACTGTGAAGACTTGAGCAAGGCTCACACTTAAACCAGCATTCAGCTAACCACAGAATGGTGAAAGCTCGTCCAGTTCCACCCCCTGCCATGGGCAGGGACACCTGCAATCCCAGATTGCTTCAAGCCTTGGCCAGGCTGGTCTGGAACACTTCCAGGGATGGGACAGAGCTTCTCTTTCTATTTCATTAAGGAGGGAAAGTTGATCTGGGCATTACAGACCTTCCATGGTAATCTGGCGTGTCCTTATTCTGTCTTGCTTCTGACACCTCATGCCTTGTCCTATTGCTTTTTGAAGAGTGGAGTCAATACTTAAAGCTGTTTGTAGACAAAATATAAACATCCATAACATTTTTGTGCTTTAAAAAAAATCAATTATTAAAAAAAATTGACTGGATCTTAGTGAGAGGATGGCATGAAATCAGTGCTTTGAGGGATTAGATTAAACTGTAACAGAATTGAGCTGATAATAGTAGCTCCCTTTAAAAATGTCAGTTTTAATGCAAAACAGCTGGCCAGATCTCCCTTCACATCTTTGCCAAACACTTGGCTTAATGCTGAAACTTCTGAATAAGTCTGTGTGTTGTGAAAGCAGCCCCAGAATGGGGACTGGGGTAGCTATTTAGAACTGCTAATGACTGAACTGGTTTAATACTGGGTTTAGCCATGGTGAAGTGTTTGAGTGGAGAGGTACTTTTTAGAAAGACAGAACAGTGACTTTATGAAGCAGTTGCACATCTGACAGATGTGTTTTCCATGCTCACATTTTCTCCTCTTCTCAGGTTCCTGTGCATTCTGATTTTGGGAGGGAACTGTTCAAGTGGGAAGCATACATTACCCTTTCTGTCCTCAGCACAAGGCACTAGAAGCAGTATGAATCCATAAAACACAGTGTTGCTAAGGCAAAGCATTCCTGAAACAGGAGTAATGAAATATTGCCTTACACATGTGTGCTCCAATGGAACGTGCTCAAGGAAAACAGCACCAGGAGTTGTAGTTAGTTTATGGTAAGAAATACTTTATATTTTTAAAATACTTGCTTTGTTTGTGGCTTTATCATAAATAATGGTACAGGGCTTTTATAAAGGGTAACTACTAGGTGGAAGCAGTAAGAAGGATGTTGAAGATTTGGTTTAGATCAAACTTAATTTCTGTTTTTCTGAAATAAAAGATTGTGAGTTTGTACATGCTAATTGTTAACTGTGGTCCTGACATGAAAAACAAGGGATCCCTTGGCATGTTGGTTAAGAAAGTGCTTTTGGGCTCTGGGTGTGATAATGGTGGTGTGAGCTTTGAAGTGTTTTGTTCTGTATGGCATCACGACAGATTTTATCTTCCTGTCAGATATCTCAAATTTACAGGCCACTGTACAGGAGCACAGTTTGTCAGAGAGCTCATTAACTTCCCAGGTTAGCTAGGTGTTTGCATGGAAAATAGCTTCTAAAAGTGCTCTGAGTCTTTCATTTCAAAATTCATCCTATTACACAGTGGTTCTGCTGGTTTGTACTAGAGAACAGCATTATGCAATCAGGGAATGTGGGGGCATTAACAGTATTATACTGTTGTACTGACATTTACTTTTGCTGTATTTCTGAAGGTTACTTGGCTTTCTTTTTCTGTGTTAGTCATTTTTTAAATGGGGTTAAATCAAAAATGTTTCCTTGTTAAATCTAGTATTTGAGGAAATATAAGATATTAGCAGTATTAATATACAAGGAGAGTAACATCTAAATAGAAATTGTATGTATTAGCTTAAAATATAAATGAGAAATATGCATTCTACAAAACCAAGTAAGCTTTACTGAAGTTATTAATTTCTAGGTGTTAATCACAAAATTTTTCTTAAACAAGTAATAATTATGCTACATCAAAGTATTGCTGCTGGAGAAATGAGTATAGACAGTTGCTTTTATTATTCTTGCAGAATACTAGATTATTCTGTTACTTCTGAATCTGGGCATCTTCTCATGAGGTTAATACAAAAGTGGTTTCTTCATGCTAAAAAATTGGGCCCTTTTTACTGACCTATGAGACCCTCATTCAGTCTGTTCCTCATTTCACCCTGGAGAATAGACGGAGGATAAAAGAGGATGGAGCTGACAGAAGGATAATATGGTGGCTAAACAAGACATAAATGCTGGTAAAATAATATCTTTCAGAATGGCAGGCTGGTTTTCTTTTCTGCAAATGGTTTAGGGTGTTCTGTGGAGTGTTTCTGGAAGAAAAATACTGTCCTTGGTCTTCCTGTCTAACCAGCTTTTGGAAATAACACCGGCTGAAGAATTAAGAGGCGAGTCCATGCTTGTGGCCGTGACTTGCTCCCTCTCTGTCCCTCTGGAAATTTTCCATCCTCTGGCAGCCCGTCAGCTCGAGATTTTTTCCATTCTTAGCAGAGACTGTTACCCCATAATAGTTCCTGCAAATGTTATTGTGAAGAGAAACTGTTCATTTCAAGGCTGTTGCCTGGTTCTGATAGAAACTTTTGTGCAGGTGATGGGTAGCACATGACTACTGAACCTGGTGTGTGAATCACTTCTTGAGGGGCTCTCTGTGTGGCTACTCTGGTGCACCCAGGCTTGTGAAATTCCTTGCTGCTGCACAGGGAGTTTGGAGCAAGGCTTGGCTGCCTGTGGAAACGTGTGAGATTCTCATCAAAACTGTGTCTGTGGCGCTGCCATGCCAGAAATTTCATCACATTTCCCCTGGACAAGGATTTGAGACAGGAAAGTGTTTGTGCATAGGAAAACCTGGCTGTGTGGGGTTCCCACTGCAACCACAGCAGCAGAGTGGTTAAATCCAGAGCCTCATTGTTCACTTGGGTAGGAATGTTCATATTTTATATGAAAAACTGCAGCAAGGCTGCCTGTCGGCAGCACGTTGTGTTGAGCCAATCTTTTACTGGCTCACATGGGCTTCGAGAAACATCCCAACTTGCTTCAAAATATTGATTAGATTTGGAAATCCCTTAAATATCGTGAAACTCTTTGGGTTTGTTTATTTCATACATAACCTTGTCTTCCATCTGATGTGATTCATTGAGTATGGAGGGTAAATCTTGCATTTATCTTAGCAGATAATTTACACTGTGGTATGTGATACGTGGCATTTGGAATTTGAGTCAGATTTTCATTTACTCAAGAACTTTTCCATATGTTTCCTATTAGCAGCTTTGTTCTGAAATCTCTAGTCTCCCCAGAAAGGAGGGAAAAATTCCCAACACAAGCCCAAGAAGTAATGTTAAATTCTGAACACAGAGAATGAGAAAAAAAATAGCCTTCAGAAAACAATTTCATTCTTTTTAGTTTAGTATTGCTTTTATTATCATGCTGCTGTTAAACTCTGATCAAAAATAAAAATATTAATGTTTATTTTGCCTGTTGTGGTGTACTATAGTTTTTCTAGCTAAATAGTGCAATATTTTAACTGGCAATTGAATGAAGATGGGATGAGTATGTTTAAGAGATAACAGCAATTGCGTTTTAGGACATGGGTAAGTGGTTTTTGAAATTACATTAAATTATTCTAAAATTGCTTAACAGTGAACTCACATCAGATTTTCTATGCACAACCTGGTTTAGGTAGCTGAAATATTTTGCTGCTTTAGCAAACAAATGTGAAGGGTTAAAAATTTGCACATTTTAGTTTGTTTTTCAACTGCTCTGGTATGAGTCATTTCACTCACTTTTGGGAAATGCAGGTGCAGGAGTTCCTGATGGGATACTCATAAAGCATTTTGGAAATTTCAGTTCTATTTAAAATAGCCAAACTTTCCCTTCTTGATTTTTATAAAGAAAAGAACCTTTTACCTTTGTCATTTATTTCACTTGGTATTTTTTAATCCTTATTACCAACTGTAACCAAATTTGACACAGGATAGAGGGAAATCTTGTACTTGTTATTAACTTGTGAAAAATAGCAGCTGGGCAGAGGAAAGTGCTCCAGAGAGCTCCTTCAGCTGGGGGAAGGACAGATCCAAACCCTGCTTAGGAGCAGCTGGAAGGCAGGAGAGGAGAGAGCTCTGAGTAACCCCCTGGCACAGGGCTGGGTCTGGCCCTCGGCAGCACAGAGGTGCTGTGGTGTGAGGTGGAGAGCAGCTGGAAGGACCTGAGGCTTGTACAACTCAAACCCATAGGAATCCAGGCTTCTGTAGCTCCTTGCTCTTGGAATAACTTAGTGACAGCAACACTGGCAATGAAGAGGTTGTCCATATCCCTCTAAAGCAGCCCAAGATACTCTGAGCCATCCTTCCATCAGCATTTCCATATTGCTGGTTCATGTTCAACTTGTCCACCAGGATCCCCAGGTCCTTTGCTGCAAAGCTGCTTTCCAGGTCAGCCCTCAGTCACCAGTGCATGGGGTTATTCCTCACTAGGTACAAGAGTTTGGCCTTCCCTTGGCTGAACTGCACAAGCTCCTGTTGGCCATTTCTCCAGCAGCAGAACCCCAGAGAGCCATAAATCAGTCACAGTGAAGTTGCTGAGGCCGATCTGCCCCGTCATCCCCCTCACTGATGAGGATGGGGACCAGAGCTGCAGCCAGCGCTGAGCCCCGGGAGCTGCAGCCAGCGCTGACCCTGGGGAGCTGCAGCCAGCGCTGAGCCCCGGGAGCTGCAGCCAGCGCTGAGCCCGGGGAGCTGCAGCCAGCGCTGAGCCCCGAGAGCTGCGGCCAGCGCTGACCCTGGGGAGCTGCAGCCAGCGCTGAGCCCCGAGAGCTGCAGCCAGCGCTGAGCCCCGGGAGCTGCAGCCAGCGCTGAGCCCGGGGAGCTGCAGCCAGCGCTGAGCCCCGGGAGCTGCAGCCAGCGCTGAGCCCCGGGAGCTGCAGCCAGCGCTGACCCTGGGGAGCTGCAGCCAGCGCTGACCCTGGGGAGCTGCAGCCAGCGCTGACCCTGGGGAGCTGCAGCCAGCGCTGAGCCCCGGGAGCTGCAGCCAGCAGTTCCTGACCTCCAGATAAGAATTCTCTATGTGGCCTCTTTTCGCCCTCTGCTTCCAGCCCTTTTCAGTCCACCTCACTGTCTGCTCATCCAGCCCAAACTACATTGTACTTTTTGGATTTTGCAGCTCTTTGTTCTTAGGATCCTGGAGTGATATCCAGATAGCTGTGCTCTTTCTCTGTCCATGTCTCCTCTTCCCCTTCCTGACTCTTCTAGCCAGTTTGTCTGATACACTGAATTCCTGCAGGTTTCATCCTGGGCAGAGCACTATTAATACTGGAAAAAGGAAATAAACACTTCTTCACCTTCTTTAACTCAGTCTAGCAGCAGGAGAAAGCACCTAGATGATATGAAAGAAAACGTGTTTTAATGAAGGTCTGTTTTGATTTATATTGTGTATATTTGCCATAGCTGATGGTGGAAGTTAAAATAACGATTTAGTAGTACCTTATATTCTTTAATTTTTTTTCTATCTTATTAACTCTACTGCTCTATGTCTACTAATGCTGCAATAATCTTTGTATTGCTGTGTCTGAAGTACTGCATTAAGTTGGTTGATACTGGGGAAAGAGGCTGGGAGAAGACTTGGAAAAATGAACATATTTCATCCTTTGGTAATTTAATGGTTTAGAGCAGGACATAGAATGCAGTGTTTAGCAGCACCCAGATAGTACTTTAGTACTCAAACAGGCCCCTCTGCTCAATGACTGTTTGTGACGTTTACTGGGCTCTTCCTGTGCTCTAACGGTCTTTGTTATTTATTCTTTAGAATGACTTTTCCTTCTATTTGTAGCAACAGGCTGCCACCCTCTGGTGAAATTTGTTAACTGTTGCGTAGGGACCTGGCAGATTTTCAGAAGAGAGAAGCCCTTTAAATTTGAACAATTTTAGATGGAATAAATATTTTTTTTATTAGACAAATGTAGTTACTTATACAAGGAATATGTAATGAGGATACTCTTCAAGGAATTTATATCAAGTCTCTCTTTCTCCCTCTTTTCCTGTAATATTTGTAGCAAATGTAAAGGTGATTTTATGACAAGATTTTTCTCTCCCTCTGCCAATACTGAATTGCCTTGCTCTGTGGGAAGACCACTCAAAACCAGTGTATTATCATTAGTTAATTACTATTCTGTTAACTGCATTGCTGTCCATGGTCAAAAACCCTTGCTGAAACTGCATTAGATGCATTTGATATTCTAATGTTTGTGTGTTACTGACACATCCACCTGGGTCTATGTTAAAGTATGCAAAAGATGCAAGGTGTGGAAATTATTATTATTATTATTATTATTATTATTGTTGTTGTTGTTGCCACAAATGCCAGCTGAAGAATGATACCTGAAAATAGTAGAGGGTCACTGAGTATATTTTTTTTCTTAAAAGTGACAGGTATCTTATCTGTTTGAGGTGATCTAGGAAATTACTGTTTTTCTCTAAAAATAACTTCTACAGGAAATAGTTAAAATTAACCATTTGATACTTCCCTGCTGTAATGCAAAATTGTCACTGTAGTTTAAGTCACAGATGAAGTTTTTTTCAACTTTTAAGTTGGCTGAATTCTCCCTCAGCATGGTGCAAACCTAAGCAGTTGATAAAACCATTGGAGATTATTAAGATTGAGGGTAGAGGTAATTTCTTCAAAAGTACTGCTGCAATTTCTTTTGTGAATGTTCTCTGCACCCATGGGTGCTGACTGTAGAAAGAGTTTCTCAGTCTGAGTGCATGGCCAGGGGAAAGAGTGAGAAGGCAAGAGAGCTGTTAAGGCTGTGGAAGAGAAGATCAAGGCTATATGGTCTTTTTCCTCTTAGGACTTCACTGTATTTTTACAAAGGGACTTAATAGCAGACCTAAAATTTGGTGAAACTCTAATACAAGTACCTGTGAAGAAATCATAGGTGTAGAGAGCACGAGGCTGCACTTCCTCCTGTCCATTGCATTAACCCCAATTAGATGAGGAATTATTTGCCTTCTCTGTTGTGTTTCCTTTTAAACCTTACCAGTGAATTAGTATAGAATAATGTACTACACAACCCTGTGAGTTTATTCTTTCAGTTAAGCTACAGAATTGGAATCAGCTTTTCCATTGGCATTGACATTGCTGAATTGATGTAACTAGCAGAGTGTGAGTATTTATGAATGGACAGAAACCAGTGATTCACAGAACTGTAATGATTTTTCTGTTATCTGCTGTATTTACTAACACTGGATAGGGTTATGAGCTGTTTGTGGTACTGTAAGGCAGGGGAGTCTGTCCTTAAGGGAATGTTGGTATCTGCTGGGAAATGCACTCCTTAGAACCATCTTCAGAAGCCAGGAATAGAAAGATATTTGGTCATCAACAGATTTCAGATCCTGTTCTGCTTAGTCTTTTGTTTTTATTCCGCTTTGAAGCGTATTATGGAATTCCTATTTGCAAATATTGTTCTTCAGTAAAAGCCTCTCCTGGACCTCTCTGCCTCTGCTCTTCACATGGTTTTGTGTCTCAGCAGCAGAGTGGTGCTAACAAAATATTATCTACCAGGAGACCAAGCAGATGAAAAGAACTCAGATATTAGACTTGATGCTATTTGCTCAGTGTGCCTGGGAAGGCGGTGGGAAGGCTGAGATTGGGAATTGATTGATTTCTTTGTGGTATTTTTTTCTATGAGTCTGTGCCATTTCCCTAAGTCTCAGATTTTTAACTTCGTGCAAACCAACAGTGATAAATGACCTGTAAGCTCTGTAGATTAGGAGAAAGGAGCACTGGAGGAAGTATCTAGAGAAGAGTCACAGAAGTGCTTGGTTATGATCTCAGAGTATTTTGACGCGAGCTAACGCGTAATAAAGCATACACATGCAGGTATTCTGTAAGTTTATTTAATTTATTTTGAATCCCAATAGCAAATATACACTAAATAGATATCTGAAATATCCATTTTATACAGTACTGTCAGTATTGAGAGTTCTGTGTGCTGCCCTGCATAGGAAGGGCAGGACAGGCAAGTTCCAGCTGCTTGTTTTTGGCAATTGTAAAGTACTTCCATTAAGGAGGGATCCTTAACCCGTGTGGTGTCAAAATATAAAAGAGGAAAAGAATAAAGTGAAAAACACGATTACAGTTGTTATAGATAAAAGAAAATGTTTGTGCTGGCCTAAAGGGAGTTTAATAGTCATTCCTATTAAGCTTGAAGCATATGATAAATCTTGAATCCTACTTTTAATGTTCTGACTGCAGCCAATTCTATCAATAGCAAAACATTGAAGGACATTTTCCTCTTAAAGTTGCAAGGAAAAATTACCAACAACTTTTAAAGGCTTTTTGTCTGTTCTTGATATGACATTTGCCTTTATCTCACGAGATTGTAAGAATATATTCTAGCTTAGACACAACAACCTGACAATATCTTAGCTTTCCATGGCATCTTTGCTCATTATCAAAAATTGTAGAAGAAGTTGCCCTTGAAGTCTAATTTTGGTTTTGTAACTTTTCTTACAACACTTTCTGGGAGAGAAGCTAGATCTCTTTTTCCTAACTGTGGAAAAAGTCGCTTCCACATGACTTTTAGAACTTATTGAAAGAAAGAATATTTTCAAAATATGTGATGCAAGGAAGGAATTTAACATCTATAATAGGAAACATCAAATACAGTTTCCAGTTCCACTTCTAAGAGTCTTTCTCTAAGATATAACAACTTTTGTTTAAATTATTCAATGTAGGTTGAACATTGTCAAATAATACAATGGATCCTACTTAACATATTGTTTCTAATTAATTACCTCTGAAATAGCAAATACTTTGTAAACGGTTAAATAGCATAAAATCGTCATTTTTCGGCAAATTTCAAGTATCGTAAAACTGATTTGGACAAGTTGCTTTTTGAAACAACCAATTTGGGTCTCACTTGAGGAAATTCCCAAGCTGAACACTGTTCCTGGCTAAAATGCACCGGAAGGTCGAAGGCTGAACCTCCCAGTACTTGACGGGGTTGTTGAAGAGGCTGATGCCGCTGTACAGGGCTTTCTTCTTCCTTCGTCCCGTCGGACAGAAATCGTTCACTCCCAGTTTGGCAATGTGGTTGGAATGAAGGAAGACAACCTGCAGCAACAGGAACAGAAAAGGCAGGAGTTGGAATGAAAAGGGGAAAAATATTCCTTAACATGCAGGTGACTGAGGTTTGCTACAGCATCAGTTCCATGCAGACCTTGAGAGTAACAAGTGGTTAAAATTTGTGTTAAATTTTTTAAAAAAGTCTTCCTCCTACCCCAGTCTCTCCCACAGAGAAAAGTCATATGGCATTTTATCAGTGTGTTCTCAGAATAATTGGACTCTATTCTTAGGGAACTTGGTTCTAAAATGCAGTTTTATATTCTCTTATATAGTAAGAATTACAATGATGCAGTATTATATTTTCTTTTTCTGGAAAAAGTGTTTTGAGTGTAGCATTTTGTTTTCTCTTTTCTTCCCCTAGGAAGTGTTCCTGCATTTTGATTTTATTTCTTTAATAAGCTTTTCTGATTTCAGGCTCTCCTAGTAGGAGAGTCACAGCAAAATAAATGTGTCAGTTAATTATGCCTTTTGGTTGTGACCTAATCAGTGTGACAGCGGGAAAGTCAAACAACTCAGAGCTCCCAGAGCTGTGTAATAAATTCAATATATGACCTGCAGATATTTCAGTTCAGGTAATCCAGGAGGAACCTTCTTCAGTTTATTTTTTTCCAGGTGGATTTCACGTATACTTGGGATGTTGGCAAAGCTTCCATTTTCCACTTCTTTGATTTTATTATTGCCAAGGCCTAGCCTAGAAATAGTATAAGGAACATTTAATTAAAGACTAATTAAGATTCACAACAGCATTGAAGAGCTTTTTTTGTTTGTTTTTAAGATTGAAGTACACAGGAGTAAACACAGGGGGAGAAAAGAACTGGAGGAAGATGATGAAATCTTACCTTTGATAGGAAAAAATCACCATTGAGCTAACATATTTTTTGCTTCTTAATTTAATCTCCACCCAAAGAAGATTGGCTCACAGCTGTTATCAGTTATCTGATGTAAGCAATTGTTCTGTTTTGCATGCAGCTTTTGTAACTATAGTGGCAAGTGTTTACATTCATTTGAATAATATCCTTTTATCAAGTAGTACAGCTGCAAAGTATAGTCACTGTAATAAAAAGTGCTGTTCTAATAAATAGCCAAATAGCAAGTCTTGTAGAAAAAGATATTTTTAATGTATAGACTATTTTTAAAAAAAGGAAGGATTTTTTACTAAGCAGGACTACCTTCTTTCCTATTTCCAGCTTTTCCTTATTTTTTTGCTACAAGGCTTCAGCCTGCCTTGCTCACAAGTTGATTCAGAAGCTGGAGCCATAGGTCATTTGGAATTGCTCTTTCTGCCCATCCTGCCATCCCCTTTTTCTCCATTCTCTTCTGATTTCTCCAGAACCGAAGCTGGCACCTAAAGGCAGTTCAGTAGTTTCTGTTACCAAATTCCAAATTTGGTGCTGCTCAGCTATGTTTTCAGAGTTCTTAACTGAGCTTTGCAGAGGGAACATCCTTCTGTGCTACATCAGTGATACACTCCTCAGAAACACACATTTTTCTTTAAGCCCCATTGCATTTGAAAGCACTTACCAAGTTGTTTCCTTTACCAGCTGCTGTATTTATGAGAATAAATTTACAAGAATTAGAAGACCTTAGGATGGTTATATTTGTTCTTATCCTACTTTTCCATTGCAGACTGTGGGGAAAACATGTAATAACAAGGCCAATGTGAGGGCTTGGGGATGTGTTTGGGTTTTAAAGTTTGGTCTTATTTAGAGCAATTCTTACTGAAACACCTATAATTTTTAATTCTCTTTCCTCCTATTAACAAGAGACGTATCAGAGATCTTTCTGGGAATGACATTTTAACAAATCAAAGGATTCTGCCTGGAAATTTTACCTTTGAAGGTCTTTGTAACGGTTAAAATCCTCAAGTTCGATTCCTGTGATCTTATTGTCATCTAAGTGAAGCTCCAAAAGACTGGAGGGCAAATCTGATGAAGAAAAATGCACAGTGTAAAAAAACCATAAGTAAATTTATTTTTTATTGGAATATTTATTATGTTCCAAACAGCTTCTTTGTGTTTAGAATTGGGTGAAGAATCTTGGGGAGGTTATCTGCATCAAAGAAAGGGGTATTACATGTAAGGATGTTAATGACAAAAATCATCAATATAATTTGGTTTAAAATAGTAACTTTAAAAAAAATTAAGATGTGGAAGGACATACGCTAATTATGATATATGAGTTCCAAAATTTGGTGATTTTTCTGGCTTCCTTTATAACAGCTGTCATGGTTACTTTGTCAAAGATGTCAGTCCTATGTTATGTGCATTTATCTCTGAGTCTGTAGTCAAGTGGAACCAGGGACAGTTGTTGAAGATCTGTAATTTCTTTCTACACAACATAGCAGTTGTGCTGTCACAGCTGCTAGCAGTGACTGGGAGGAAAACCTTTGGAGTACTCTAAGCAAAAGTGTGGTGTTTGATAGCTCTTTCCCATGCCAGAATGTTTCCTCTTGGTTCCCAAAAATTCCAAATGCAGACTGCCAGTGAACGGTCCAGGAGGTGGCGAATCTTTCCACAGTATCCCCTTAGAGGGCAAGGCAAGCTGGTCCCAGGGGGAGTTTGTTTGCTGCTGCTGGCTCAGTTTCCCAGCCTCTGTCTAGAGGGCCCCCCACACCGAGCGGTTCAGCTGCTCTGCGGGCTGGGAGGGCTCTGCTCCCGTTGCCTTTGGATCTGCAGGGATGTGGCTGCTTCCCAGCCTGCCTTTATTCCACTTGGCACGTGCCTGGGCTGTGCTCCAGTGTGCATTCCAGCTCACTGTTCGGGGGCCTGAGTGACAACATCCACTGGGAAGGCCGCCCCCTGTCCACTGCACATTTTTTGTACCTTTTACAAGCTATGTTTGATTTAAACCTTTGTGCCACTGTAACTTTGCAGAGAGAAGCATCTACAAACTCAGTTTGCATTTGTGGTGAATGAGTTCACCATGAAATCCCGTTGGGGTTTGGTTTGTTTATGTATCTCACACCACATGTTAGACCTCATGCTGTGTGTCTTTATAGATTTCTCTATAACAAAGCCAAAATTGGAATCCTTTTATGTTGGGGTTTCTTTTTGTGCTAAGTGACAGGAGGAGGTATTATGCTGATACTAGAATGTTTTGGGATTTTTTTTTTGTGTGTGTTAGGGAGCATTGCAGTTGGCAGACAGAGGCTTTCTGATTTAAAGTTACATGAACAACTGGAGTGAGTTGGTTTTGATTATTGTTGAGGGGGATTTAGTTTTTTCTACAGGGATCCTTCTGTACATCTCTCTCTCTCTCTCTCTCTCTCTATATATATATATGTATATACACACACATTTCTTATGTATATATATATTTCCTGTATGCATATATATGTATATTTGCATACAGGAAGAGATTAATAAGAAACAAGTTCTTTCTCTGAATGATCAGAAATAAATGCAGGGGCCAGCATTTAGTTTCCCTGTGAGTCAAGGCATAGAACAGAGTGTTTTGCTTTGTTTCTTCCTTTTTCCTCTTAGCTGGTAGTTTTGAGCAGTTGAAAATCATGAGAATTTGGTTAAATACTACACTAACTGCAGAAAATGCAGGTGGAGTGTTGTACTGAACTCCTTTATTGTGTGTGGACATCAGACATTTATCAAATTACTGTTTTAATTTATTGCTACCTCCAAATTACAAGGGTGGTGTTTTTTCTATATATGAGTGATTTGATTTCATAATATGTTATGGTGAATTTAATTAAATGTTACTTAGCAAAACTACATTGAACATCATATTTGAGGTACACTGTGACTTGAAATATTAAAGTTAGAAATTTTGGAGTTACGTTTTAAATCCATAAAGGAAGTGGGAATTCTGCATCCCTTATGACTCAAATATTGGGGAGTTTATCCTTTCTCTGTGAGGTTTTTTGAGAGGCTGATGTGTGAAAGATGCAAAGTGACATCATATTCTGAATTTCTTTGCATTGTTCCTCCTGAGACAAGGCTCTGGATGCTTCTGTGGGAGAGGGAGCCTGTGTGCTCTGCTTTGTCCTGGTTGTGCATGAACTTTTCTGGGATGGGCAATTGGATACTAAGTTCAAAAAGAAAAGTTGGTTTGGTAGTAATGAGAACTCAAAACAATTTATGAATATAATAACCATTCAGATGTAAAAGCATTTGATTAAGGAGTACCCTGGTATGAGTAAACTAGAAAAGGAAAGGGTACTTACCTTTAGGAATTGAAGTTAACTTTGCTTCAGCAATTCTTATGTGGTAGATATTTACTCCTTCAAAAGCCCCTGGCTCTATTCCATCATTGTTAAGAGGATTTGCACTCATTTCTGCCCAAGGGGGAAAAAGAAAAGCATTTATGGCACAGGAATTTTGTGTAGGTTAGACTAAGTTATAAAAAGCTGATTTAATTTTATTTATGGCTTGTGATATTCTAAGCGCTCGTTACTGTTCAGCTTTGATTGTCTGTTCTGAGGGGTGTCCCAGCTCTCTGTCGATTAAGGTTGGGTTGCAGGACTACCCAAACCTTGACCTTTGTAGCAACTTCACATAGAAACTGAATTGTGGAGGGTATTCCCACAGCACAGATGTCTCTTTAAGAGGAAACTGCACCCTGGGGAAACGTTTGAATGGAAAGGATGTGTAATATATTCCAGTTTTAGTAAAGACATTTTCTGTTCTACTTAATTGGACTTACCTAAAACATGTAGAGACTTCATTCCTTTAAATACATCCTTGGGGATTTTCTTAACCTTATTGGCATGAATTCTGAGCTCTGCCAGAGTTCTGGGTAGATTTGTTGGAATCTCTGTCAGTTGGTTGTGGGACAAATACAGTCGTCGTAGCCTCTTTGTTGGTTGAAAAGCTTTGGGATGGATCTTGTATATTTTATTGTTGTTTAAAGCCAGTGCCTATGAGAGATGGAAAGAGAAATAAAAAGCTTTCTTTATCCAGGACTGTTGTGATTCTGAATTTGAAGTAATGGATTTGATATATAGTTCAGCAACTAAATATATTTAAAATATTTTATTTTTCCATCCTACCAAACTTCAGCACTTTGTATATGCTTTGGGCATTTCAGTTAACTGTGAAAAACAAAAAAGGACCTGAAAGCTGGAGCATTAACCAGAAGGTAGAGCTGACAAGGTGCCAATGGATCATGAGAATTGGCAAAACAATATGTTTGTATTCACAAGTTTTGTGGGATTGTATGGGGTTATATACTGCATTGCTATTGTTCCTTAATGCAGACAAATTCTCAAAACTCAAAATCTCATCTTTTATTTCAACATAATGCTGCAAAATTAATGTGAACTTTTTAATCTGAGTTTCTTAGATGTTAGTGTCTGTATATGACACATGAATTTATGCTTTATTTGCCATAATTTCCCAGCTGCTGTGAATTTTAGTCTCTCTCCTGTACAGTACACAAGTCTTTTATGGGCAGCTTTTTCTTCCTCATTGCTATGATTTATCAGAGAACTTGTAATGAGTTACTACAGACAACAAAGCACACATTATCTGAAATGATTTTGCGTGTCAAATCACATCTTTGCATTTCCATACTTAAACTATTCATTTTTGTTCCTTGTTTTATTTCTTGAAGTCATCTCATCTCAGGAATTGGGGGGTGGGGGTGGAATGTAGAGCAAACAGGAATTATTTTTTCCCAGAAAAAATGAGGTTAGCTCAAGGAAATAAACAGGAAATGCTCCTTCCTAATCCAAGTTGCCATCTGTGCCTTTGCTAAGCAGATCCAGGACTGAGCCAAGTTGTACAAAGTAAACTTTGCTCTCAGTGAAAATGTGGTTCGGCCTCGCCACAAATGAACTGAGGAGAAAAGGCAAAGCAGCTCAGTGTCTTCAGCTTTCACATAATTAAGTGGTGACTCTGGTCTGTAATGTGGTGATTGCTGATGGATTCCAGTGGCTTTCTCAGTCGTTGGAGATAAGAGTCCTTCAGATCTTTTACACAGAAAATAAACCACAGTTTGTGCATTTACCCTTAGCTTGCTGCTTAAGGCCACTCTGCACCCAGACAAGGGAGTGGGAAATGCTTCATTGCCAGGATGGGTCTATATGGTTCCTGGGTTTTCTGTCCTGTCTTAGGCCATAATAATTAATGAGCTCATTCATAAACACTTAGATCTGGTAAATTTTCAGATCTCACTCAGAAGCCAAATATGACTGAAAGCATTTGTTTTATAGAATCACAGAATGATTTTGGGTTGGGAGGGACCTTAAAGCTCATCCAGTCCCACCCCTGCCATGGCAGAGACACCATCCACTGTCCCAGGCTGCTCCAAACACCACCCAGCCTGGCCTGGGACACTCCCAGGGATCCAGGGGCAGCCACAGCTTCTCTGGACACCCTGTACCAGGGCCTCCCCACCTCACAGGGAAGAGTTTCTTCCTAATGGGTTAGGAATGGTCCATATGTTAGTTTATTGTGTGTCTCATGTCTTTCCAATGGAGAACAGAATGTAATTAATTTGCTATTGGTAATGGAACAGATTTGGTTTTTTACAGTGAAAATTTTAAAATTTTGATTATTTATTAGTGGAACTAGGTCTGGATACTGGATCTAGGGTGACATCCAATAGAAATAAATATTCTAAAGCAGACTTAATCTACTTTCCAGTCCTCTGAGACTCTCATTTTCTTTCATTATAAAAAGGGATTATTGTGTACTATAAAAATCTAGATTTATCAGTTGCCAGTGATATTTGTTTCAAAACCTGTCTCCACATGCATAATTGAGCATGGTATCAAATTAGGAGAAAAGCCCCTGACTTTTCCAGTAATTCAGTGTTTCTCTGTCTTCTGTTCAGGTCAGTTGGATTTGTAGCATTGGTTTCAGTGCTGCACGTGTTAGCTGCATGTTCTGTTCTTTTGAAAATACCCTCAGAAAATATCATTCCAGTTTTCCTGTGAGATTAAGTTCTTTCTGCTATTTTCCAGCTAAGCAGATAAAAAAGGAGCACTTGCCTTGCAGCCTTTAAGATGCAGGGAAGGTTTCTGTGCATGCTAAGAACTGAGAAATCTTGAGAATCTTTTTGGTTAGATGTATATGGTACATTTTCTGCATGTTGTAGAAAGTTGTTCTTACAACTCAAAGGTATTTGCTTCTTACTATGTTGGAGCACTCAAATATGCAGCTTTAGACTATTTTTATCTATATTATTGGAGAAGGAAATACCATTTTTATTTTTAAAGTATCTAAATATTTCAGATTGCTAAATAAGATTTCAAACTTGGGAAATAGCAAGCTTACATAAAGTGATGTGAGTCCTTGGAGATCATTTTCCTTGACCTCTTTGATTTTGTTGTTTTGAAGGTCAATCATACGAGTATCTGGCGGGATGTTGCGAGGAATTGATGTCAAACCTACATAAGTATGTGACATAAACAGAAACATTATGGGCTGTATATCTGTCCAAAGAAATTAACTGTCAAACATCAAACCAAAACACAGTAAGATTGTTGATGAATATGGTGGGGAAGAAAATATGAACAGCCATAAAGCAAAGGGTAGAAAGGAGGTTTTAGTAGTGGGAGAAACTAATGATGTAAGAATGTACCACAAATGTCTGGATAGTTTTGGGAGGAATTGCTTCTGCCCTGGCCATGAAAGCTAAATGGAGGCTGCTCACTGTGGGCTCTTTGCACCTGTGAAATAAACCTCAGTACCAGTGGCATAAATCCCCCAGCCCAGTTTGGTGTTCAGTTACAAACCCACTGCAGTTCAGGCCATCTGAGATCCTGAATCAGCAGAAAATACTCAACAGGGACAATAACTTTGAGTGGAAATGCTGATGCATTAAATGCTCAATGCTGTCCAATTTATTAACAGTTACTCTGTAATTAATGAATGGCAGTTATCTAAAGATGAAGTCTATTGATGTGGGATTTTTCTATGTGTGAGCTCATGTAAAGTGGTTTGCAATCTGTGGACCAGATACATTAACCACAGTTTGCTGCCATCAGCAAAAGTTTTTCATTCCTTAATAATGACACATTTTTAAAACCCCAGCAATTTATGTATGGGCAATGCTTCTAAGACATGAGGAGTCCAGGATGAAGTTTAGGAAGGTGGCAGGGCTGTGATGAGAATAAATGTCATTGTCACTGTGCTAATGGTGGGAGCACAGTTCTTTGATTGCCTTGAATTGTAAGAAAACTTCAGTGAGCACTAATTCAAATTGGCACAATTAATAATGAATTCACTTTTAGGGACTGGGATGTATCTGCAGCACTGACAGGAGCACATTTGTCTTTGGCTAAACTGTTACCAGGGGTGCACACTTCGGTGGAAGTTAAGCTGAGTGAGTAGTTTGCATCTCATTTATGGGCCCACATGATAACTTATCCTTTAGAAGACAAAACCTCCAAAGGAGACTCCAGTAGAGAACAGGCACACAAATTCATTCTTACCTAGGTCAGAGCAATGGACAACTCTCATATAGCACTGGCATCCAAAGGGGCATGTTGGGAACAGATCAAAAGGAATTAGTGGTAGAATTGGTTCAGTGGTTGGAAACAGAGAATTGTCATCGTCGTCATCATCGTCATCGTCTTCCATATCTTGGAGCATCATATTCTTTAGTGTAAAATATGAAGGACCAGTGAGAGATTTGGCAGAGCACAAAGCCAAGAAGAGGAGGAGTGTGTATTCTTTCATATCTTCCTAATCAGGATACGAAATCTTGGAAAGTGAACAAACGAACAAAAAAACAAACACCAGAATTAGTGAATAGGGAACAGCAAATGAAGTTACTGAACTGTTTACTTCACTCACTGCTACAGTCTGGTCCTGAAAAATAGTCTGTTGTGAATATTGAGGTTTAATTAGTATATGAAGGGTGAAGAATATAAAAATATTCTTTTAAATATAAACTATTACTATAAAATTATACATAATATTAAATTCATTAGGCATTAATGTAATATCAAAGTATTTTGGTCATGCTTTACAATAATATCATCATTTGCTTCAAGCTTTGAAGTGTAATTTTTGTAGTAAACTTTACCAGAGCTAGGAATATGATATATTTTATTCTTTCTCAATGAAAAAATATTTTTCGTGGGATACATTGGCATATGTGCTTTGCTTATAAAATTGAGAATACTTAATTAGCAGTGCATAAAATGCACTCAGCAGGATACTTCCTAAACACTCAATATTCCACTCCCTAAACACTTTAATTAAACTCTTCCTAGTCTAATCTGAAGTTTTCAGTCCTGACAACAGCTTTTCCCATGTTCCAGTCATCTGTTTATTATTGCCATTGATAGAAGTTCACCTTTGCATGCAAACACATTTCACAGAACTGTAGAATCCTGGGACACTTTGGGTTGGAAGGAACCTTAAAGATCATTTCATTGCACCCCTGCCATGGCAGGGACACCTCCCACTGTCCCAGGCTGCTCCAAGCCCTGTCCAGCCTGGCCTTGGACACTTCCAGGATCCAGGGGCAGCCCCAGGTTCTCTGGGCACCCTGTGCCAGGGCCCCCCACCATCACAGGGAACAATTTCTTCCCAATATCCAATCTAAGCCTATTCCCTGTCAGTGTGAAGCCATTCCCTATTGTCCTGTCACTTCAGGCTCTTGTCAAAAGTCTTTCTCTGTCTTTCTTGTTGGCTCCTTCAGGTACTGCAAGGCCACAATTTGGTCACCCCAAAACTCCTCTTTTCCAGGCTGAACAAACAGAGTTCTCTCTTGACTTGTGTTTGAGGAGGGCTCTTTTCTCTGAGAAGGACTTGCATGGTTAGGAATCCATATCAGTGGAAATCAGTAATTTAAGTTATATCCAGAAGAAAAGCTGAAATCTGGTAGTTTTGTGTGTGAATTTTTTCAATAAACGTAGGTTGGGGCTTTTTGTTTGGTGGGCCTTTTTTTCTTGTTCCTGTAAGACTAAGTGCAGAGGAGAATGGAAGTAATAAGAGCTGCCACAGAATGCAGCAAACACTGAGAAAATGTTGTAGATTCAGCCCTCAGCTCAACATTATTTCCCTCCAAAGCCCAATTCCGGAAGTCATTTGGAATCAAAAATGTGCTCCACAAACCAAGAAGGGCTGCAGGAAATTTTATTGTGCATGTCCTGTTTATAAAAATGTTTCTATTTAGACTATCGTGGACCTCTTTAAGGAAATACTAAATGGGTGTCATTTCTTGTTTGATCATCTACTTAAATGCTTGCTGATCTGTTTGGAGATGAAAAATGCCTTTATGTGGACATTTTGTCATTGGTCCTCCATTGCAGGAGGAGTGCACTGGTTTCTACAGGGTGTTGACTTGGCTTAATCAGAATTTTGAGGTTTTGTTTGTACCACTTTTTTCTGTGCAAAATCATTTTGATGTTTATTGGAGAGGGTTCATAACAGCATTAAATGCAATATCCTGCACACCTTGCTGCTCCTGTATCTGTGTTTGTTTCAGGGAGTTTAAAAAGAAGAAATGGTGTTCAGATTCCATAAAAAGAATGCAGTGATTCTTGCCTGAAAACAGAATCACAAGGTATTTTGTTTCTTGTAGGTAAAAACATATAGCTAAATTTAATATTTCCCATAATATTTCAGTTGCATGCCCATTTGAGTAGAGCAGGTACTTTTACTGATGAAACAATCTCTTGAAAAATCTTCATGTGTATTTTTCCCATATCTTTTCCTTTGTGTTCAAAAGAATGTTCTCTTGCAGTGCTCCTAGAAAGAATTTTGTGATTGTTCTGGCAATCCCATACAATGTCTCTCCTTGAAAGACTCTTTGAATATAAACAGTGCTGGGAAGAAGGTGTGGAACCTGTGTTTGGTTTTTTGGAGAGAACTGTTGTCATCTCTGGCTGTGCACCTTTGGAAATATTTGGCCTTTTCAATCTTCTATTTCAGCTTCAGAAAAAGGCCAAAATCTTCACTACTTTAGTCATACTGTTAATTAGGAGATGAGGAGTTGGAAGCCTTTCAGACTTCCAAGTTCTCCTTGTTCTTGGACAAGTGGTTCAATGGCTGGGCTGTCACACATGGGCTCTCAGGCTCTCTGTTCTTCCCTGGCAGTTTAGGTACTAACTGACAAAAAGCCCTGTGGATTATCCAGTGAGGAGAAACCATTTCCATGTGTAGGATATCAAGTGTGAGGATGTCTTGGGACCTGGACTTTCCAAATTTGTGAGAGGCACTGATTGTATAGTTTTACTGGATCTAAAAGATAAACTTGCATGTATGTTCCTAAAATGTTCTTTTGGATATGGTGCTAGGAACAACTTAAAAATCTGTTCCCACATTTGCATCTGTAGCAAATAGATTGCATATTTCCTTTCACATAGCCAAAAATTAGGATTTCAAAGTATTAAAAAACTGAGGCTATGATTGGAATAGTGGCCAATTTGAACTCTTGAAAAACATGTGTTGCTCAGAGAGTTCTAGAGAAGTAGTGTTGAAATAGGTCACTGATGGCATATATTGGTTCTGCGAGTTAAATCTCTTGCAAACAAGTCCCTTTATGGAAGGAAACTTGAGTTGTGATTTTTTTATTTTAACGTAAAAACTCCTTGCTTCATCTTCCCACTTTACCATTAGGAAATCCTTATGGGCTTTGTAGTTAGGAATGATCATCAAGCTTGACTCCAGGTTTGCATTGGCCCAAGAAATGCCAGAGAATGGATCCTCAAGAACGGAGTTTTATGAAGGTGTGGGGGTGGGTTTTTCCCTGCCTGAGGTTTTGAGTTTCCCAGTAAATAGATGCTGATACAGTTCTGTAGATACTCTCTGACTCTGCAGCTCTTCTCAAAGAACTTACAGAAACTTTCTTCATGCTTAAACTTCAGGAATAAGAGAATTAAAAGAAAGCCTAAAATCCAAGATGCCAGTGCTCTTTCTGAAAACGCTGTCGTGAGGATTTTCCGAAATGCTGTTTCAGAAGGTTTAGGTACAGCTGTGCTAATGGTCCCCTGCTGCCACTTGAGCCTGGCTGTGCTCCCAGGTACCCCCTGCCAGCTCTCTGGTACCAGCTCTTCCTCTCAGTGCTCACTGAGCTGGATGAACTCACTACACCAGCACAAAACTAATGTGAACAGCAAAAAACCCCATCGTATTCTTTTCAAGTGAAGAAACTGGGTCCATTTGGAGTAGCAGAACCAGCACAAAAGAATGGGTGGAACAGCCTGGTTGACAGGGCTGGAACATTAAATGGAAAGAGAAGGAAGAAGGAGAGATGGGGAGCCATTCCTGACATATTCAAGCTGTTAGGCAGGCTCAAGTGTTCTGTTAAATAATCCCCTGAGCAGCTGGTTGTCACTTGGACAAAGCCTGGCTTTGTCCATTCTTGTTTTAACAGACCAGAACACTGCAAATGAGTTTGACAAAGTATGGTGAATTCAAGCTCCATTGCACCTTCTTTATGTCAATCCTTCTTATCCTTCAGCACAGAAAGCTTTTGAGTTACACTTCTCCCTCGGACATGAGCCACCCCAGGGGGAGGTGACTGAATGTGCAGAGCATTTCACATGGAGAAGTGCTCTAAGATGCTTTCCTGAGGTGTGTAACTGTCCAAAAATTCCTTGTTTGGGACACACTTATCCTCACTAATGTGGTCATCTCTACCCAAACTCATGTTACCAAGCAACTCATGGAGAACAGGCACTTTTTAAGCTGTTAGTTATAATGTATAAATCATTTAATGCAGGTGATGTCACAGGATAATTTAATATGATTAAAACCCATTTGATTTTATGTGGAAAATTCCCATATTTCTGTCATGTGAAAATTCTAAACATGAGTGATGGGAAGGACAATCCCTTTTAGTGAGAACAGAAGTTGTGTTGTTAATGTGGGATGAGTGCATAAAGAGACCCAACAACAAATAACTCTGAATTGCTTAGGAATTGCACATCAGTCCAGCAACATGGACTTTGTTGTCTTATCAGTTATGATACTGAAAGAGTTAATACATAAAGTTTTAAAATTTAAAAATACTCTAAATTATATTTACAAATCACTTCTGTTACCGGTGTACAGAGACAAATTTCCCATGGCATTGTTTCTGAAAAGGAAATGTTTAAATGACCCAGTGGTGGTCTTTGCAGAGGCAAAGAAAAGTCCCTGTGTTCATTAATAACACAAATCATTGCTCTGTGCACAGATTTTGTCCAAAGAAAGGCAAGACCATAACTGTTTTGAAATCTATATTTAAAAATAGTTCTGGTTCTATTAGTCATTGTCCCATTCCAGAAATAAAAGGAGTTTATGTTTAACTCTTTATCTACTCTATAGATTTCCTTAAATTGCTGAAGAAAACAGGGGGAAGGTTTTTTGTTAGTAAGATTACTGTAGAAATGTCTGTTGTCAGAAATAGTCCAACACTGAGGTTGAGCAGTGATAATTAACAGGATATTTACAAAATAAGTTGTGTTTACAGAGTATTTACTTTTTATGGAGAGCTGCTTGACTCTTGTTCCTGAATCTGTGAGCATTTTTAGGTTGTAGTTCATCTACAGTTCATTCTTTCGTGGGTTGTTTTTAATTACTTTGCTGATATGAACTTAAAAAAACCCATCAGCTTGAATACCAAATTACAGAAAGTTAACACTGAGTTGGTACTGTAAGAACTGCTGTTATTGTAGAGTAGATTTTTATAGATGGTTATAACTGAGAAAAAGTGTTAGGGTCAGTTGTAACATCTTTCTGACAAGTCTTTAATAGTTAAATAATTCACTATAGCTCTATTTGTCTTTCAGCTTATATGTAGTAAACACAGAAATATTTCAGCAGCAAGTTAATTTTCAAATGTTCCATTAAAAAAGTGGCATTTCTAATTCTAAATTACCTGATATTATTAATCTGCACCTAGTGCCTGACAACCTTAACTCTTTGCTACTATTTATATAGAATAGATACTCAAACTGGACATACCTTGCAGGTTTGGAAGTTCTTCCAGAAGCACTGGGAAAATCCACCTAAGGTCCTTATGTCCAGTTATTTCATATGACCAAAAAAAATAGAGGAAAAAGGAAGTTAGACTGAGTTCTGTTAAGTGAAAAGTATATATAAAGAAAAAGTTCACTTCCAAGCTTCTTGATCCTTCTGGCACCGTGGGTGATACCAGAGTAAAGTGCTGCTTCAGATTAGCCCATCTTAGTACTGAAGAATGATATTAAGGCGACTTGTTACCACTCATATGTTTTTCATCACTGCCTGTATTAGAGCCAAAACTTCTGGCTTAACTCTAGACGTCTAGTGGAAGGCTTTATAAAACCTGTAGTTTAATAATAGTTGACATCAGGCCATTGGAAGTACAGTGAGGTCCATTTCAGGTCATTCCTGCTGAGAAATCCCAATTATTTATGATTTCACTGGCCATTATTCTTTTAAAAGTGTAACTTGAATAAAACTATAAAACTTCAGCCAGTGGCAGAGTAAACCAGTAGCCTGCAGTGAGCTGCATGCTACCAAACCTTTCTAAAGTTAGGAAATTAGGACTTTATTGTGTAGCTATGTTTGAATTTTAGCTCTGCTTTCAGGAGGCAGCAATCTGGCTGGGGACGATGATTCAAGAATGTAAACTCTAGATCAGATTTTTAATTATTGTAGTTAATTTCTGTCTCTTGTGGATGGGAAATAAAGCATATCTATTAATTAAAACAGAGACAATATTTGCAGTATTCTGTGATTGAAGTTGTGAGTTAAAAACCAAGACTTTGAGAATGTTGCTACAAAGTTTCTACTGACGAGCACATCACAATATTTAGAAGCTGGGTTATTCTTTGTTTACCTTTCCTAGGCCTCTGTTTATGTAAACTTCAAAAATGTTTAATTAATAGAGTTTACCTAAAGCAAGCTTCATAGTCAGGAAATCACTTTGTGTCTTTAAATTTACAATACATTATACCCAGTTCTGTGTACATCTGACTTCATCTGTTTCTTTAATTAGCTCCTTTCTATGTTAAAAGTCTGATCTTGCTTTGGAAAAAAAACCAAAAAGCCTGGAAATTTTACTTGGGATTTTTTTTTATTATACATGTAATGTGCTGTTTGCAAAATGCCTGTACAAGTTGCATAATAGTTATTTTGTCTACTGTTACTTTCTTAAGGAAGAAGAAGATTCAATGCCAGAATTTAAAACTTTAGTGCTGTGATATCAACCAAGACAAGACTTGTGTTACCTGCAGCATTGCTTTTGATGTGTTCCAGTTCCAGTAGCACAGATGGATGATGATAAAGAGTCTCCCTATCACTTTTCCCAAGGACTAAAATTACAGTTTCAAAAGCAATCACATTCCCACAGAAAAATCTGAGGGGTGATCTTAAACTTTTTTGAAATCTCAAGTTGCACATATCTGCATTCTGTTGCCTGCTTGTAGAAACCAAAGCTTCCTAAGCAAACACACCCCTGTGTTTTGAATAGCTTGGTTTGGATGGGTTTACTTGAGGAAATTACTATTAAATTGCTGTTTTAAAAATCCCTCCAACACTTTCTTGGCTGTTTAATAGAAGAGAGCAGGGCCTGAGGGTTGTGATATAAATGTACTGGTTTCTTTTTTCACTTTGTTCAGTAGCAAAGGGTTGAATCAGCAGTTTCAGCTCACCCTGGTTTTGCAGCAAACCGTTCTTGAGGTTTAGTAATGTCTCAATTTTGGATGAATGCTCAGGGTTTTTTATTATTATTTTTTCTTTTTAGTTGATTCTAGTGGTAGGAACACATTCCTATGTGTATAAAGTTTACCATTGCAAATTACACAATGAAGGTGACACACAAAGTGGTAGCATCTGGAAAAAATGCAACCCTCTTACCTTAAAGTGAATTATCCATCAGTTTTGTCCAATATATAGTATTGCTGTGGCAGAAATAAATACAGCTCATGTGCTGCTCTGGTAACAAACCTGTTTAACATCTCAAGACATGGATCTAGTATTTTGATGTGAATATAACTGCAATCTAAGATAAAATGCCCCGAAATCACCTTCTCAGGTGTCTTGACTACACATTTCTGAACTTTAGATGTTACTCTTGATAGCAGTACTTAAAACTTAACCAGTGGTTCTAATCCACTTTATGAGCCTGTTCTTTTAAACATCTGCAGCACATTTCCAATGTCTCAGGTTTTTTATGATGTTGGGGGCTTAATGAAGAGAGAGACTCTCAAATAGTAGTCTGAAGGTATTTTCTTTGCAAGCAAATGTTGGTATATTTTCCAAAGAAAGATGATTTGTGTTTAAATAACTAATAGATTATATAAGGTCAGACTGTTTGCTCAGAACTTTTCAGTGATTTCTGTTTCCACCAGTGAGAGAATTGGTTGAAAATTAGAATTCTGTCTTGCCTTAAAATACTTATGTAACATTTATGAGTAATGGGGATTAATTTTTGAGCAAAGAATAGAAGTATGTCCAACACATATGTGGTTCAGAATACACTATGGTGAAATATGCAGATGAAAAAGAATTTGGATGGTGTTTTGTATTTGACATTATCTCATCAGTGATATAAAATGCTACCCTGGATTTCTTTCTTGAAAATGACTGTATTTTGTATTACTTGATATGTCTGAGAGAGCAAACATATGCTGCCATATGTGGCTAATGCTTCCAATGCAATCTCTGTTTTAAGCCAGTCTTGTATACATTTGTTATTCTAAAGCAAACTGAGTACTTTTTCATTTTCTAGCACTGTTTATAAATGTGGTTTACATAATGTGATGAATCTAACATCAACTACACAAAGCTGCCTTGGAGCCTGCCCATCACATTTTAATAACATGACATATTCCTTTCGTGCTCACAAGCACTCCATGTGCGGTGTGGTCACATATTTTGGTTTTAGCTACATTTTGGCTCCTCTCAGGCTGGACTACACCATTTAACCAGCTGAGTGTACAAAATCTGCCCTTCAGCTTCTGGAGTTCAGCTTGATTCTTCACTATATTTATATAAATAGATTTTTAAAATCTTTTTTTTATCATCACACTTTTTATCATCTTGCTCGTTAATCGTTTTTAGCGTGTTTTTGGCAGCTGACTTAGAAACTGCAACAAAATACAACTTCCTTTGCAGTCAAAGTCCTCAGTCCCTGATGTTTGTTAGCAACACAACAATATTGCAGGGCGGGTCACAACTTGCAATATGGAGAGGTTGTGTACAAAAAGAGCTATAAAGTGTATGTGTACGTACATCCATGGCATGGTCAGGCTCATCGTGGCTTTTATGGCTGCAGGGATGTGGTGACCTGGAATTACTGGAGAAACATCTTGGTTCTCACCTTGCCAGACAGTTTCTGCTGCCTCTGGAGAGTCACATAATTTTGTTCTGCCTCAGGCTACAGATTAATACGAATTCCTCAGTGTGGGAATGCCCATTTCAGAAGCCCTCAGCTGGCTTATTCCCACCTTGATGCTCTTCTCCTTGGTCCTGTGAAAAGGTTTGTGCACCAAACTGAATCAGGAAACTGCTTTGCCTGATCAGTGAAGGTCCTGAAAGTAGTTTTGGTGTCTGTACATGACAACTGTCAGTCTTGCTTGTGATGCTGCTCACAAGTTTGGATAATGTGACAGGGCATTTTTATGGAATATGGATATTTATCTGCCTTAGAGACATTGGAAACACCAGACATTCTTTCATGGAAAATCAAACAGTAGTTAAAATGAAAAACTCTGCAACCAGTGCCAAACTACTGAATCACTCCAACAATAAGTTCTAAAGGAAAATTTTCTGTTCCGGAATACAAGCTGGACTGAGAACAACATTTCCTCATAGAGCATCAAGCATTTACTCTGCCAAAGATCAACAATGCTTTAAAAAACCCCAAATCTTGATCACCTGCAAATACTGAATTTCCCCCATTTTCCCCTTTGTTTTAACAAAGAGGATGACTAATATGAAATGTAGATGAGTGCATGTTCTTAGACAGCCTTTGGGTAGATTCCTGTTGTTCAGAACATAAAGGCAACGCTTGAAGTGGTGACTGCCATCAAGTTCCAGTGAGCTGTTAGTTTTAAGAAAAAATAAATGTAGTCATCTAGTCCAGAAAAAAAAATATTTAAAGCATGTTAGAGTGAAAAGATAATTTCATTGAATTTGGAACTAGTTTTTCCTAACGTTACATGTCAACAGAAGTGATTTATATAAATTAGAAATCCAGAGGCCCAAAAGGAGGTGACTTTGACTCAGTTTGTGATAGACTGATACAAGTGGAAGCAGTGAATATCACGTTCCTGAGATAGTAATTAACTACAATTTGCACTTCTTTGTCTAATGAAGAACCTGGGTCTGTAAATGTTTGCGTGTACTTTGAGCACATCTGTTTGGTAGATGGAAAAAGCAACAAGATCTCTAGGAAGGTCTCCAAACCCAATTTGTTTGCAAATTTTGAAACACACAATTTTTCACTTTGGAATGGTAGAAATGAAAGCATTTCTTTCATTGCTAATCACTGTTATCATTGCTAATAATAAGGAGGGTATATTCTCATTCAAGAAGTGATTTCCCTATCATATTAATTAACTCAGCCTGTGTTCAGATGTGTGTTTTTATCCGTGGGAATTTTCTGGGAGGGCCTCATTTGGTTCTCATCAACACAAAAGCAGGAATCTGTCACGCAGGGCTGGGTCTAGCTCTAAATACTCCCAAGAAATTGGGAACCTTCTGAAAAAGTCTGATTTACTTTTAGTTAACAACTGCTGCTACAGTCTTACTGTTATTTTCTCATAATTATTGTAGGAACTATTTCATCTGTATTATGTTCAAGTGGGTATTTTTTAAAAGGCAATTAAATTTGCTTTAATTACTTCTCTACCATAAAGTGTTTTGTTGATTTTTAGCATTAATTTTTTTCCCATTTCACCTGTAGGGGAAAATCACAAGTCCTATCACTTTTTTTTTTTTAATGAAAAATGAAAGAAATAGGAAGATAAAGACTTCTAAATTAAGCCAAAAGACTATGTAGAAATCAGCAGAGAAGAGCTGTCAGACAGATGTCCTAATGCACTATTTCCAAAAGTATTTGTTTGGAAATACAGGAGTGTGTTAGTTAAGAAGCTTGGTACCATGGATGGGTTTGCACTGCTTTTTGTCAGAGATAGAAATCCACTGACTGACACAAACTCCTTTTACTACTCAATGGAAATACTGATGTAAATTAAAAGACAACATGTCATAATTGTATATTAACTTGTGGTATGGAAAAGGAGATCTTTTTTGTAGAACAATTTGTAAAGTAGAGGGTATTATTTTCTTCTTGAATGCTTGTGTTCTGCAAAGGATAATTTACATTTTACTTGCCCACAGCAGAACAAAGGAGCCTTGACTTTAGAAAGTAACTGAGCAATGAATAACTTTTATTTTGTGAAACAAGCAAATTATATCTTAATTTCATAGAATCATAGAATGGTTTGGGCTTGAAGGGATCTTAAAGATCATCCAGTTCCAGCCTCCTGCCATGGACATTTCTCAACATTTGATTCATACTGTGACTATACTTTTGCTTCATGGTTATTAGAGTTTTTATTTTTTTCCCAATTAATGGGTAAGATGCACATCTCCTCACATAAAGCCAGAGGATATTCTTTGCTCAGGTTGGAAAGAAACTAAATTCACCTAAAATGGGAATTAATCACTGTTACTGTCATTTAAGGTTTTACCAGAGGCTCTCAAAATAGCCTTTTAAAATACATACAGAATACAGGCAATGCAGATTAATTTGAACCCACAGGTTGTCAAGACAGAGAGTAATTATTTCAATGTTTCCAGTGCTAAAACTAGACCAACAGTAAAGAAATCAGAGGGTGGCAGGTTCAAAACAGAAGGAAATACTTCATTAAACATTTATAGTTCAGCTGTGGAAATGCACAAGAAAGCGAAGTGGATTTTAATGTTTCATATAGACCCAAAAAGTAATTGCTCTAATTGAAAGAGGAAAAGTCTTGCTTCCTGAGTTCTTTGTAATGAGAGCCAAACTGAAATGGAAAAAAAGGGAGAAAGACTTTTCCCTGGAAGACTCTGTAGTGAACCTGCCCTGAATAAGTCCAGAACCATCCTGCAGTAAAGGGAAGCCATAGATGTTTATAAAGAACTGACAGTGAAAAGGGATTGAAATCCACAAAATCTTCACAAGAGCTGTCATTCCCTGACAGTTTTTAAGGAACAGAAGGCATGAGGCCAGAGGATGAAAGGTAATGGCATAGCCAACTTTCAGGGGTTTGGAGAAATTGCTGTGAAAAAAAAAAAAGTACTGTTTAATCCTTTTTCCTAATTTTAATCCTTTAAAAATACCATTACATAACTCACTTAGAAGATTCTTGTCTTTGTTGATAGTGTTGTTGAAGATCTAATATTTCCACAGCTGTGTTCAGTATTATTCCTTTGAGAAAAATATCTGTCTTGTGGAAAAAATAAGTCAGCTTTTATGCATTACTGTCATGTGAAGAGTTCTCACAGAGAAACATAGATTTGTTTCAGTAATATTGCATGGAAAACCTACAGGTTTGTGTATATACTCATAATACTGCACACTTGGAATGAAAGTTCTTTTTGCTGAATTAACAGAACTGCTTCAAAGTACTTTGGAGGAAACTGTGTGTTATGAGCTGGTCTGAATAACTCACTTTATCAAAGATACATTAATATAAATAACAGCCTAAAACAGAAGTAATGAATCAGAAGTTTGCATTCAGTAATTGTGTGCAAATCTGCATCCTGTACAAAGAATTAAACACCAAAGAAATGGAAATTCTTCCGAACTACAGTTAATTGTTTACTCAGTGGCTGTAGGAAGTTCCTTACGTGACAGACTATTAAAGAAGAAATAACAAGGTAAATGGTTTTCAAGATGAACCTTTTAAATAATCCAACTCTGAATACTTTAATTTACTTTAATCCTTAAATCCTTGGGGAAAAAAAGGCTATTTATTTGAACGGAGTGAGGATGGCTCAAGCATACTGGAAGAATATTGTCTAGGGGGAATTCACTCAACTTTTGGGTATTTGTTCACTTCTAGAGAACATTTGTCTAAAGCAAAGCCATGGGACTGGACATGAAGCAGGAACACCTCTGGCTTTCATGGGGAAAGAGAATAGCACAGCCTCTGCACCTCCCAAATACCAGGTGGATTTTTGAGGCCAGCCTAACAGTTGTTGGACCTTATCATAAATAATCAGGCACTTCCCCCCACTGCCTCGCTCCAGGAGAGTTTAGCATATTTTTGTGCTTTTGTAGAAAAGAAAGAAATGTTTATGAAGGAAGCTGCAGTCTGGGGAAGAGACACTGCAGCTTTTTCTTGACATTAATATGGTCTTCCAATTAATTGTAATGCAAGCATTTCCCAAGTTGAAAAAATTGCAGTTTCTGAATACAGAGCTTTGAAATCAATACCCCAGACAAACCTTATTACCCATAGAACTCCCAAGTGAAAATAAGTAAAAATTACTAACTTTACTCACAAGGACAATTGATTTTGGTGGGTAGCCCTCTGGATTTCCAGAGGGAGGCATCAATGAAGGACAGACCCATAGGAACTACAGATCAAACTCTGCTGCTGGTTTTAGTGAGGTGCTGAAATGGGATGGTTCATGTGAGCTGGGTGGGCTCATACAACAATGTTCAGCTACTGGGCTGTGGCAAGAGGTGAAGTTGTCCTCAGCCTCCAGCCCACCTCTGTGTTCAAATGAGATTCCTCTTTGTATCCTGTATTATTATTGTTATTGCCCCTTATTATCCTGCATTCCCTGTGACACTCCACTGTGGGAATTTGTCCCAGATGTGACTGCAGAGCAGAGGCAGTCGTGTGCTGCTCCAAGGAACTCCAGAGCAACGACCAGATTGTGTCTTGGGAAAATTCATGAACTGTTCACAGGCTGATAAAGTCAGTGAGTACTTATGGAAGTGGGAGGATTCTGTCCAGCAGCAATGGGGCTGGGTGAGGCTGGACTCTGCAGGAAGTGCAGAAGCAGAGCTGTCCTGCACCAGGTCAGAGCCCAGCTAAGCCAGTGACATTTCCACAGAGAAAGGGCATTGCTGTTTCTGGGCTTCCTTGGCTTTCACTTTCCTTGAAGCAAAGTAAAGCTGTGGGTTTGGGACAGGTGGTTCATTTTGTTTCAAGCTTCACCCTGAGGTAGTTTGGCTTTTTTCTGCCATTCCCAAGGCAATGGCTGGAGCTGTGTCAGGGCAGGTCTAGGCTGGATATCAGGAAAAGGTTCTTCCCCCAGAGGGTTCCCAGGGAATGGGCACAGCCCCAAGGCTGCCAGAGCTCCAGGGACGTTTGGACAACACGCCCAGGCACAGGGTGGGATTGTTGGGGTGTCTGTGCAGGGCCAGGGGTTGGATCAGTGATCCCCATGGATCCCTCCCAACCCAGAATATTCTGTGATCCTTTTAAGACTGATCAAACATTATCCAGTTGAGACAAGCACATTTACTGTGTGGAAACATTGACACCATAGAGGTCCTGAATCTGTTGTTTTACTTTTGCTTTACTCACTGAGTATTTCAGTATCACGAAAGGGATGATAATTTATCAGTAATTCATTTCTGGTGTGCTCAAAATGTTCTATGCAGTACTTTCAGGGATGCACAGTGGGGCAGAATGTGTTCTTAAAGGTAATTTAGTGGCCTAATAACTCTTGCATCACATAGAATGGAAGATTTTTGTTGTTATGAAGAGTTCTGCTTGACATTCTCTCTTTGCTTCTTAAACTGAAAAGGAAAAAACAGTGCTATGTCTTTATGGGTCTCTCCTGATTGAATTTTAATGTAGAAAAAGGTGTCTATTAGTAAGGAACATTACCTGTGTAATGAGACTTCATAACCTGGTTATTGGGAACATTAAGCACTATATTTCCATTGAATTTCATTATAGCAGTTGTAACAAAATTGTTAAAATTATGCTTGCAGGTATTTGAGTATAGCTGCTTGGTACCTGAATTGATCTAAAACTTATGAGTAGGATGTTAATTTATTGGGAATGCTAATTTATTGGGGAAATAAAAAGCTAGGATCATTTGGATCATATGATTGTTTCTTAATGTGGAAAAGGAGATCTGTTTAATACATTTTAGAGGTTTTTAAGTGACGTCTTCTCTACTTTTAGATGGAAAAAGTGTTCCAACATTTTTCCACGATACTTTGGGGCCTTGAGACTGAACAGAAGTTGTTGACATCTTTAAATCAGAGCTCTTATTTCACATGTCTGCTGGTTTTTCCCTGTTTAAAATGGTCTTCACTGTGCCAAGAGAACTAAAATTAAAGCCTTGAAATAGAGTTTGGGATTCAATGGTAACTAACTGTAAGAGAGGGGTCATGTTACTAAATATGCAATAAAAGCAGGGATTCTCTTTTGTTCATTACGAAACAGAAATGTGTGTCTGCTGAGTGAGTCCAACATATTATTATAAATCTTTTTGCAGGGATGTTTATAACTTTTTCACTTTACAAGAAGACAGTGAGACTTACTCAGGGCTTCTTCCAAGTGAGGGTAGGTTACACAGTTCACTAAACCTTTAAATGCTTCCTGCAGCCAAAACCAGCTTTAAAGGAAATCTCTCTAAAAACATTCACTATTTCCAAAGGGTTGGCTTCACCTCTGTGGTTGGGATGTTCTACAAGGTGGTCATGGTGTGCTGCTGACTCCTTTGGAGAACTGATTTGACCTGAAGGTTGGGCTTCCAAAACCCATCTGTGACTTCAGCAAGCAGAGGTGGTGTAGAAGTTGTTGGTACCCCAAGTTCTGTGTTCCTTTGACATTGGTTGGTTGAGGCTGAAAATGCAAATCAGGTCCCTGGGATTACACTTCCAACTGAGGAGAGATTTTTAAGCTTCCTGAGGAAGCTTCCAGAACACCAAACCCACGGTCTGCAGACTTGTTCTGATACAGAAAGCTATCAGGGCTATTGTGTAAAATTATTTTGGTAGTATTTACCCGTAATTTTACTATTTTTCTGTCTGTAGACTTGTCTGAAAATTGTATGCAGTGGAATATAAACATAGTACTTAAATTAGAAAATGTTTTCTCAGGAAATGTTTTTAACACTGGTATTACCACACAGCAGAAATTATAAACTGTTTATTTTCTTGCTGTGATGCAACTGTTTATAAAGCTTTGATTTGAGAGATCTTAAAAGTTTATTGATTTCTTTCAGTAAAAGCACAAATTTTTGGTAGAGAAATGTTAAAATTATGCTTCCTAGTCCTGATAGTTATTTTCTTTCAGAGTGCTAAGGGGTTTTTGCAGTAAGTGCAAGCATGATGGGTGTTCCAGAATTGCAATTCAGAAATTACATCAACCACTCTCTAAAGTGTTACTGTAATAGTGAATTAACTGAGTGAAATTCACTTTGTCATGGGCAAATAGAAAGCAAATGGTTGCACAGCAACTCCTTTTTGGGGCAAAGTTGAGTGATTTGTAGCTTTGTCATGGAGAGGTCTCTATTTATTAAATTGAAATGGAAAATGGAGAAGGGTATAGAGTGTGAACTCAACATTTCTGGGGTCTCAGAGTTTCTAACAGCCTCAACACATGGACATTAATAATGAAAATCTCATTTCTGGAGGCATTTGATGCCTTTATTTTTCTGAGGTTTTTGTGTTGTTTTTGTTGTGGTTTTTTTGCCTAAGAAAGATCTTTTACCTTGCTTAGAGAGAACCTTGCCTCTAATTATTTCTTCAAATTCAGAAAGCTACCCAAGCTTCCATGGAAACAACATTATGTTGTTGGACATCTTTGCAGTTTTTATCATACCAGTGCCTGTTCCTGTGCACAAAACAACAGCTCAGGCAGATCCTCAAAGTTCTGTTATCATTTACTCACTTAAAATGACAATGTCTTTTATACCTTTTGTATTAACGTGGTGATAACCACAGGATGTCTTTTGCTATGTTTCAATTTATAGTGGGATTTAGAAAGTCTTGTCAAAATTCTGACATGGGGTACAATGCAAGTCAGAACTCTAACAGAGATTCTAAATGCCCCCAATTCCTCATATGCCAGAAAGCACCATGGTTCTGGAATTGCTATGGCTATTAAATCCTAACCTCTCCTGTCCTGGCCTCTTCCTTGACTGTAAAATATCATTCCCCTCACAGGTCCAACATTCACACCTTGTATTCAGATCTATTTACCTTGCATTTGTCTCTGGCTGGGTTACTGAAAACATCATATTCAGGATTTTGCTGGTGCTATAAGAGGTTTCCTCTCTGAAATGTTTAAAAAATTCTGATGGGACATCTGTGCAATCCTAGCAACTTGCAGCTGGTTTGCTCTTGAATTTATCTGTGACTACGAGTCAGCTCCACCTGTGTGTGGAGAACAAGAGAAATGAGGATGCTGCTGTGCATCTCCCACATCCCACTGCCTGGCAGAAATGTTACTGGATTGGCTTTACAGGATCTCCCTCAAAGCAGTTCTCATCAAGGACTTGACAGGAAGGCTCTCTCAGAATTTATATTTATATATAATATTTCATAAGACTTCTGAGTCTGATAACATTTTGCAGAACTATATTCCAGTCTCAATCCAATGGCCTTCTTGAAGTATGTTCATTTCCAGTGTAAGCCTGCAAAAATGAGTTATTTGTTCAAATATATTTTAGAGAATAAATGAACTAGAGTGGTTTTATGTCGAGCTGTCCTTGCATATTTTTACCCTGCTGGCAGCCAAAGACTCTGAACTTGTTCCCATGTTTGTCCAGGTTACCGTGTCCCAGAGTCACAAGCTGCAAAATGGTGACAATCCCATTTACTTTGTTTATAAAATCCATTGAAGCTCACTGTTGAAATGTGATGAGAGCTTTTATAATAAAGCCCATCCCCTTCCAGTGTAGTTGGTAATTTTGAAGAGTGGATTTGAGCTGCTGCCATCTGACATGGAAACGTTGTGCAAGTTTAACTGCCTGTGTATTTCTGAAGTGAATTTGGTGCATACCCTTCATCCCTTGGCTTCCTTCTCCTCCTTGGTCTTCTGCCTCTGCTGTTGTTGTGTTCCAATTCCAAACCCTTTTTCCTCAGTCTCTGTCTCACCACTGAGCATTCCATTGCCATTGTAACTTTAGGTCACGTTCCATTACTGAGGGTTCTCATAGGAACAACTTCCACAGCATCAGGTGAGCTTGGTGCTCCTTGTATTAAAACCCCAAACCCCCATCTTAGACAAATTATTTGCATAAAATTCACTTTTATGAAATCTTAATAGTGAAAAAGTACATCTTGGAGAAAAAATATGTGAATGGTCACACTAAATCTTCATTCATCTGTATTTTAGTGGTGTTGTCCCCTGCAAATCCAGTGGAGAATTTCTTGTGGGTCTTATGAGAGTGTGAATGACAAGAAAAGAATTCTATTTGAATGAAAATACTTGCAGCAATATCTGGTGTTTTGCTTAAATTTATTGTAAGACTACAGATCCTGTACAGTACAAAAATCTAACAAACTAAGGTGCAAATGAATGGAACCTTTTACTGTGAGTTTAAAAAATTAAAATATGCTTTGTTTAAAAAGAAAAGCATCCAGATAAAAATGAATTGCTCATTCCTCTAGCTCATCAGAATCTGTTTGAATACAGAAAGTTTTTTGGGTTATCAAAAATAAAAAATTTAACATTTTTTCTTTAAATTTTACTTGGAAGAGACCTTAACACTGCAAAATATTTGGTAGAAAATTCAGTCCCGTGTGTGTGTCTTAAGAAATTTGATTCTTGCATTGCTATAATATTCATAGCTCAAGGATTTTTATCTTTTATGTACAATTTTTACAGTTGATGGTACCATTTAAAATCTTTTAACTTCAGTTAAACAAGTAAGACAGGACCACACTGAGGATTTAGTTAAATCCTAAAATCCGATCTTATAAAGGGTGCACCTGGGGGCACAGTTTGACCTGTTGTGTTTAAGCAGAATAGTGTTAATGGAAATAAAAATAGATGTCATAATCTTAAGCTTCAGTTTTTACATTTAATGGTTTTATAATGAAACAGTATGAAGAAATACACTGGTACCTTCAGTATATAATATACAGTATGATGTTTATGGTAGTAGGAAGGGTTGAAATCAGAAATAAGCAGACCAGTGAGTAGGAGAGAATAAATAAAGCTGCATTTCTAGAGACAGGGGTTGCAATGCAGAACTGGGGGGGTTATTTGGTCTTCTGTGGTTTAAGAACAACACTGCAATAGGATCTTATGCATGGAAATGAATGTGGGGAGAGCTGCCTTGTGTTGATGTAGTTGTTTTCAAGGTGAACATGTTCCAAGTGGGAATCTTCATTCTCCTCCTCACTGTGCTCGTGCTCGTCCTCGTGGTTGGTCTGGGTCCTGCAGATGCGTTCGGGGGGCACTGTCCTGCACACAGGGGAGGAAGGATGTTATAATTACTGCAGACAGCTCTGAACTTCACCATTTATTTCAGAGTTCCTGTTTAGCTATTTGAAAATATCGACTTCATCAGGACATTTTGTTTTCTCAATTACGTATTTATTGAGGCCTTTCAAAAGTCCTTCTGTTTAAAGTTCTCTCCTTGCATTGTTTTCTCATTTATATCATCTGCTTGGTTTTCCTGAGGAAAGTGTTGCCACATGTTGCTCAATGAAAACTTTGACACATGGGAGATCCTCTCTTGGTCATCCCTTTGCTTCACAAACAGCACAGAGGGCCTGGATTGGACCGCTGGCTCCACAGCTGGGCTGGTGGAACCAGGTGACTCCAGCTGCTGGCTCTTCCCATTATTCTGTTATCACTCTGGGCTCTGCTCAGGGAGCAGAAAAAGCTGGTGACTGCTGTGCCAGCCAAACTGCCCCAGGGGACCTGGCCCGAGCACCATTACAGGTGAAAATCTTGGTGCACCACATCTTGGTAAGCATTTTCAGTTACTGTAAGGAAGAGTGAAATCTCACTTTTATCATACTAAGAAACTCAGAATTCAGCTCCTCCTTCAGAATTATTTTTACCAAATATTTACTTTAAAATAACAAATTCCTAAAGCAAAGCATGTCTTACAACGTTTATTTTAATGTCATTAATGCAACAAAGAGCTTGGAAATTACCTTATTTTATTATTGTTCAGTCTTAGAAAACGTAGTTTTCTCATTTCATCGATCCCAAAGGGCACAGCCTTTAATTCATTGTGATCCAAAAAAAGCTCCCTCAGGGAGTGGTAAGCTCCAAAAAACGACACTGGGTCGATGCCATCGTCGGTGAGTTTGTTAAAGGACAGGTAGAGATACTCCAGCCCCGGCCTCATGTGGCCAAACACATAGCCTGGAATTCTTTCAATCTGATTTCCTATAAGTACCAGATGGAGTAAAGATTTTGGCAGATAGGAGGGAACATGATACAACTTATTATAAGAGAGATCGACTGACTCCAAGTTCCTGCATTAAAGGAGAAAAGAAAAAAAAGGCTGAAACCCCTCTGAGCACCTGGCCTGGCAGTGCCATGTTCTGTACAAGGCTCTGCTTCCTGGCATTACCAGGGAATGAATTTCCAAGGGGAATTTGTTTCTGTTAATGGGGCAGAATGTGTTTTATGGAACACGGTCATGCATAATTACTCTGGGAATAGAAAGAATTAAGTCATGAATTACCAATCAAGCACAGTGATTTTGTAGATGGGAAGAGATCTTCAGTAATGAGCACATGGGGGCTGAACAGGGGAATCCCAAGGGACTGATTTGTGATTGCTGCAATAACAAGTTACACTGAAGAACTGGAATAACCTTGGACTTCAGTCATTATCCCATTAACAGGGAGTTTTAAGCTTTGTTTTGAAGCCCATTTGAAATGGAATTGTGTGAATGAATCAGTCCTCTGTGTGCTCCACTGTCAGTGGTAACAGCGTGGTTGTTTTCAGAATTAGGAATTTACAAATTCAGGAATTCAGGGATAGGGTAGGGCTGCAGCTGCCAGTGATGGCCAGGTACCCTGCTCAGTTTGGCAAATCATTTAGCAGGAAAATCAAAAGCACCATCATCTTTTACTAGTTACATTCTCATTGATCACTGCTTATATTTTACTCTTAGACAATGCAACTGGATGGCCTTCCATTCATCTTATTTACTTTTATAATTTTTAATCTAATGGGAAATAAGGCTATTTAATACAGTATTAAATTATTTATAAATTACTTGTGAGATAATTATGCATCAATACTAAATTACCATATAATTGTACATGGTATTATTTAGAATTAATGTTCATTTCTGAATGGGTGGTCAGAAAAAATACTGACTTTTATGTTAATATGGTACAGATTTGAGTTTAAAGATCTTTCTATCTGACAGCTGACTATCTTCTAGATTATACAATTAGGCAAAAGAAATTAAGAAAAATTAGCAAAGGAAAACAAATCAAGGGATAATTACAACTCTAAGTTAAAAGTAATGAAGTGCAAATATTCCTTTCATTATCTGACTCACTAATAACAGAGAAAAACAAAATAAATGCATTTTAAATGTCTGGTACTTACTCTTGGTTTATCCAAGCCAAAGGTGCTATCCTGTGCTCTTCCAATTTGTTGTGCTTTAGCCCAATGATGTTGATGTTTCTGGTATGGTTAAAGCAAATTTCTGACACTTCTTCAATTTGATTATGTTCAAGATATAACTCCTGTAAGTGCATTTGGGAAGAAAATTAGTGAGATCAGAATAGGCTGGATTTTCCCATTGCAAATTCCAAGTGGAGCAATTACTTGTCCTCTGTATTACCTGGTCTATTAATTCTGAATCTGAACCAGTTTGTAGCTGGAGTGGGACCTTCAGAAACACAATTTTTCAAAGCAATTGTTTTGTTTTCTCATTTGTGAGAACATAGATTGCTTTGAAAGGGCAAATAGAAAGAACTGCATCTTTTGAGTGGTTGTTGGGTGGGTTGTTGTTGTTAGTATTTATTTTGGTTGTTTTGTTTTCTTTTTACCTCAAGAGTAGCAGGAAGACCTTGTGGGATAATTCTAAATTTATTTCTTCCCAGTCGCAAATAAGAAAGGCTTTTCAAAGGATAAAAGGCCAAAGGACTGACATTTGCTTCACTGAGTTTATTTCCTTCTAATTCCAGAGTGACCAAGTTCTTTAATCCTAGGGATAAAAAGTTTCAGTTAATTAATGCCATCTTATGTCTTGTTAAAATACACATGCCTAATTTAACAGTGTTAAACATTACCCAGATCAGTTCACAGCAATGAAAAAATAAAATGAACTGATTTTATTATCTCGTAATCATGGAATTATATTGTTTATAAGTTGGTAGAGCTTTAGAGATCGACCACAGCTTTATTTACATTTTCCTTTCCCAGTCCAAATGGAAAAAAGCAGCAGCTGATTGAGTTTGGATGGGACCCTTTTGGCAGGAGAGGAAAGGAAGCCAAAAAGTCCATCAAATCCTGACATGGATGGTACCCTTTCTTTTTTCTTTCTCTTTTTTCTATCAACCTGTGTTTAACTTGGCTTAAAATGATCATGGTTGACTCCAACCTTTATATTCTCCTTTATTTTTCATGGACTTCACATCGTGTTCACTTCCACCCAATTTAAAAAGAACTCAAATGGTTTCACCACACATAAAGCCATCAGGTTTAAGGTGGGGATAGTAGGTGTCTTCAACATCCTTCAAATTCACCTCTATTTAGTAACCTTAAATATCAGCTGGTTTGGGGGAGAAGCAGTTGCCAAAGAAGAGAAAACATAATTTTAAAATACTTTGTCATGCAAATCTTTCCACTTTTGTTGTCTTTTGAAAGCATAGCACTTTAAAGATAGCAATTCTTTTTCTGGCTCTGTCAAACCAGGTGCATTTGGTTCAACATTCTGCTTTTCAATTTTATTTTAAGTTTTTCATATGATTGATATTAGTTTTTTAAATACCTTTTAAGCCATCTTCATCAATGGCATGAAGTTGGTTGTCATTTATTTTTATTTCTTCCAAAGTTGATGGCAATTCAGAGGGAATAAGTACCAGCATGTTTCCATCCAAATACAAACGTTTCAGCTTTTTCAGGATCTTATCACAGGGATGAAGAAGGGCACTTAGGTTATCAAGGTGCAAAATATGCAGTTAAACACGCAGCCAAGATTTTCTTAAAAACACATTTTGTAAAGTTTTTCAGCAGCAGTACAGCAGTATCCAGTGTTTTGAATAAAAAGTAATGTTCTTCTCCTGTCAGTCTAATTAATTGGTTTCCTTCTGCTAAACGTTAACAAAAGTGCCAGTTAATGTCAGGTGTAACTGGAAGAGCTTCCCCACAGCCCTGCTGCAGTTCCCAGGATCACTGTTTGCATTCCTGCTGCTCTCTGTGAATTGTGGAAGTATTGCCTCACTACATTGTGCAGTATTTAGGGCTTCAAAGTACATGCAATTAGAAATTAAGTGCTGATCCTCTTCATTTGTGAGCAAATTGGTGACTTTCTGTAGGGCAGCAAATTTACTCAGACAGAAAGACAGCAACTGCTTTAGTAACTGAGGATTTTTATGCTTAAGCCAACTTAAAAAATTGGTATGAAAAATTATCATATCTTAATTTTAATTCTTTATGATGGTGAGAGATTTCTTGAAGTAGCCAGGTTTGCCTGTACTGTAATTATACAATGTTTACTTACATAAGGTTCAAAGTGCTTTAGATCAACGAACTAAAAAGCAAAGAACATTCTTTTAAGCAAAAATTACTGAGAAGGTAACAGAAGAGTTAGGCTTTCTTACTTTGAATGCTTTGGGACCTATGCCAGGAGAGGTAATGTTATTTTTACTCAGATCAATCCATTCCAAATTAGGTATTCCATTGAATGCTTCATCTGAGATAGCAGTGATGCTGTTTCCTAGGGCAGAAGGCAAGAAAAAAGTTTGAATTATGGAATACAGTCTGCACCTGAGATGTGTAGTACTGCACATAGAAAACATGTCACAAAACCAGCTGCATATTGGACAGTAATTTTGTGTGGATATATTTATCTTACTGTTTAAACACTGGCATGCAAATCTGATGGTTTTAGTTCCTTGATTTAGAGGCTTAGCTGTAAAATTAGTTCTAAAACTTTTCTATGTTAAGGAATGGCAAAGCCTTAACAGTGCTGTTGGCTGCATTTGAGGGTGGACAATGTTACAAAAGTCATGCAAAGTAGACCCATTAATTACCTGAAAGGTCTAAACTCGTTAGGTCTGGATCTGAGATGGGTGGTATTTGTGTAAGTTTGGCATTAATGCAGCTGACTGTGGTGTCCGAGGTGGAACATGCAGATGGCAAAGGAGGAGCTTCTATGGGTGGAATGGGAATTGGGAAATGAGGTGGAATTCTGAAGGCACCATCATCTTCATCCCTTTCATACTGCACATCTCCTTCTGGCCGCTTCTCTCTGCGGCGCCCCTTGTGCCTCTGGCGATTCTTTTTGCCTTTCCTTTTTCTCTTCTTCTCCCCTCTTTTGTGACCCCCTTTGTCTCTAACCTCGATCACTTCTGTTGGAAGCAGCTCATCCTTTTCCATTTGAGTTCGTGTTGATGGCAGAGCACTGGTGTTGCCGAGGTCCTTGGGGTCTGGGGAATCACCAGACGACTCACTGATGTCATCCAGTGAAACTGGACTGGAGTCCAGCGAGGAGGCTGGCCAGGGCAACAAGGGAAAAACAACAAAACAACACACAAGACTCTGATAAGAGACTAAAATATTAGTGAGCACTGTTTCCCACATACAGTAAAAATTTATGACTGTAGAATATTGTTCCTCTTAGAATGTGATTTGAAGAATAAAAGTGTGCCCGTAGATTGCTGCTTGAGAAAACAGATATTGGAGTGAGAAATAACCGAGCCAACCACACAGAACAGTTTGTACACAGCTGTGATTCCTGACAACTCCAGGAAAAAAAGGGTGAAAAATTAATATAGCCTTCATTATCTTCCTTTTTGACTTATTATTAATTATGGGGTTTGTGTTGATGGAGGTACCTAAAGAGGAAAAACAATGTGTCTGGGAGTGGGAGGTAATTTGGAAAAAATTCACAAAGGTCAAGACTTGTTCTCCTCCAGAAAGGACTGTCAGGGGAGGAGTTGGCTGCAGGTGGGGATCTCACCAGGGAAATGCATTAACTCCATTACCAAAATACAGTTTTTACTTCCATAATAGGACAATTCTAATACAAGGAGTTTAAATGTCTCAGTCAACATGACTTTTACAGTTCTACAGTTAATTCCTATGATGTCTCATCTCAGAGTGTCACATGCATATACACATGAGGATAAATATTTCTTACAGTAAGAGGAGATTGAGTTCAGGACTTTGCAGATATAAATATTGGGAGTGTAGGAAGGAAAGGAAGGAAATCACATCTCATATTTATCTCTCCATTTCTTTTCCTTTTAAAGGTACTGATTTTAGTTAAATTCTTGTGGAAAAACAAGAATTGTAGTTCCGTAGCTTCTCTTGTGAATTGACTTTCTTCTCTTGATTTACATCAAATAGCTGCATGTTTTTGCACTCCTAACAAAGATTTACCACTCTGGATGTCTGATACATTAATAATGGCCAGTAGTTATTGATTGTTCCTTTGGAAATGGAAATGGGATAGAAAATATGAGTAGATGTTATTTCTTCATACATTTACAAAATTCAGTAAAGGTTGGAGGGAAGCAGAAAAGGGAAAATAAAAAAGAAATACAATTCTCTTTAATACAACATCATCTTTTCTTTAAATGTTATATCAAACTCTTCTAACAGAGTACTCTGGGAAACTGAGGTCAGCTTGAGTAGAAGCTCTGAAGAGCTGCTTTCATCATGGAATTCGGGAGAATGTGTTCCTTGTAACTTTTGGGCTCATGAAATGTAGTTTTATTATGTTTTTAAGGAGGCAATTTCAAAACAGTAAATCTGTGGTGTCCCATACCAGTCTCAGAGCACACTGGGCAGCACTCTCCTGCAGGAATGATGGTCTGGGGACACTGCAGAGGGTGGCACATGGTTGTGTCACAGATCACCTCTCCCTTGGAGCACAGACAGGTGACGCAGGGCTTGGGAGACCACACGGCTTTATCGAACATGATCATCCCGTTAGCTGTGCACTGCCCCTTCTTTCCTGGGAACAGACAGTGGGAAACTGCAGTTAAACAGCTTCAACTCACAGAAAACCAACAGTGTTCATTTCAAACTTTGGAAAGGAGCACTACTATTTTGTTCCTATTTTGCAAATATGTAAAATACACCCTATTCAAAGGAGCTTATCATTATTCCTTACTTTTCATAGCTGTATTTTCTTCAGCTTATTAGTAATCTCCAGTCATGTAAAACTCAAATATCTTTTCCAGACCTTCTTCTATTCCTCTTTCATGCTCTAGAGATCTTTTCTAATATCTTGCCCATTAAATAAGAACGTTTTATTAAGGCCCTACAGAACTGGGAGGGTAACAATATTCAGTTTTAGTGATGGTTCATAGGCTTGGTGGATGTAAAGTCCATTCTGGGATGACTGATGAGATGGCAAAAATTTCCACTTACCTGTAACTTGCTTTATCTGAAAAAAAAAAAAACCAAACCTCTTTGCTAGAAAAGCATCAATCTAGAACAACTTGTACTATGAAATGCTCTGTATCTCAAGTTTCTGGACATGTATCTACAAAAGATTGAGACCTCCCCAGGGTACCAGTTGAAATTTTCAGAAAGAAATGTAGTTTTGTAAGCTCTAGTCAGATATTCAGTAGGCAAGTGACTTGGAGAGCACAGAGATTTGGGAAGGAAACTAATTCAAGTCTCCCTTTCCTTCCAGTGGTGAAGGAGTTTACCTCAGCAGAATCTTCCCTGGGCAGATCCCACCCAGACTCCAGGATAAACACTGCACATTAGCATGATGCTTTTAAAAAGAAGGAAAAGCCAAGGCTGAGGTTCTTCATCCCATGCAAATATTCCTATTTTTGAGTGTACCTCAAAAGCTTGTTGAGAAGCCCTCCACACTTTCCTTTACCTGTTTCTAATCAACCTAAGAATGCCTTGCTGAAGTGTTGTTTCAGGATGAAAACCCATTTCCAAGTTAACTTTGTACTTCCCTATAAAGAAATTTCCTCTTTTGCTATTCAGTTGGACTTCTCTCTTCAGATGAAAATTAATATGGTGGAAAAAAATCTTATCTCACCTGAATCTGCATGCCAAGAGACCTTCACTCGTGGTACACAAATTGTCTTTGGAGGGGTTGTTTGCAGGGTTTGTGTTCCCACATTCTGCCCTGCTCTGTGCCTGGGTGTTCAGTTTTAATAAGAGTATTCAGGATAGCCTCTAAATAACCTTGTAAGACTATTGTAAATATTTGGGTTGAAATGTCTCTGGAATTAATATTTGTCTCAAAACAAGGCATTTTGCAAAGTCTTTCTAGGTAGTCCTACTTCAAAACAAAGGTTCTTCCTTTTTCCTGCTATTTAAAGACCATTGGATATCAATCTGTTTTCTGCAATAAAAATTAATTATAAGAATCATCCAGTTTGGATGATCCTCTATATTCGGTATATTTTTAAAAATGCTCTGATTTAAATTGCTCTTAGAATGGAAAAGGCGAGAAATTAACATTTTGAGTTGTTGCATCTTGTTTTTTCAACGGTCTGGGACATCTCTGCATCATCTCAGCTGCATAAAGTTGTGCTCTCAGCAACTCCAACCATGTCAACTGGAGGAGGAGAGGAATTGGCCCAGGCCAAGTGTTAGTTGGCTTTAAGTCCCTTGTCATTCCACCCAGGTATCTGCAATCCAGCTGTGTGCTGGATCCTGACTTTGGGGTTTATGTGCTTGCCAGTACACCATAATATTTCTTCTAAATAATCTCCAAAAGAAACACAGAAAGAATCCTGCACTTTCTTGTGTTAGACAATAAAACATCAACTGTTCCAGCAGAGCATAATCTGGCCTGTGAAGGAAATTCTTCTGTGCTTCCTAAAATTCTTTCTTTTGTTTTAGCTACTAGAGTGTATTTGATCAATGCAAAGCTTGTCTGAATAAGCACAAAGATGGGAGTTATCAGACTTGGCCTCTGCAGGCCAATAACAAATGATATTTTCTGTGTACATCAGAGTTGCATAAAAGGCAGGAGCAGCATGTGCTCAAAGACGGAGAGCTTCCCTCTTGGTGCACTGCAGAACTGCTGTCTGGCACTGCTGGGATTCTTAGAACCCCTGTGAGACACAAAAAAGGCTGTGCTGAGACGCTCCTCAAATTTCCTGACCACTGAGCCACTTCAGATTGGTGTGAGCAGGGAGAAGTGGGGGGTGAGAGAGATTAGAAATGGTGCAAAAGTGAACATCCTACTCTGCTCTACCTAATGGACACACAACTGCAAACTGTCTTATGTTGTGGCCAACTGTTTGATTTAATTTAAATATGCACATGATTCTAATCTGGAGGAAGGAGATATGTCTGGTTTCTGTTAAACTTCCATTCAACTGTTAATTTTCATCCTGCATACATCTGTAAATTGGGGTGGGTTGGTTTTTCTTTAGTCTACTAAGAGCAAAACAAGTAGCTAAGAGAATGGAAATGAATGTTTGGATTGCATTTTCTTCTATTCTGAAGCATGATTAATAATAGTGTTCTATTATTTAATAGGCTCTGTTTTTTCCAAATCTGACATTAACTTGAAAAAATTTTGAACTTTAAAAGCTAGACTAAAAAAATACCTTGTGGTTCCAGTCTTTGGCAGATGAGCATAGGACTTTTAACCTTTGGAAATATGGTGTAAATTCAGCATGGAGTTCCAAATGAAATGAGTTCAGTGGTTTTAGCTCAGCTTTTGGATGCAAGTCCAGTAGAAAGAAACAAGCGGGGCGGGGAGGGGGAAGAGCTGTGCATTATTTCAGCATGACTGATGGTCCTGACAGAAACTCTGGAATATCTGACATGAAGTGTATGCTACTTACGTGGTATTTTCCTCTGTTTAATTTGAAAAATATTTTTAAATTAAAGGTTGGACATCACTAATATGTATAATATTGTAAGACACACTGGAAATGCTATAGTCCAGAGTTTTGCTAGTTTTCCTATTCAAACCCCTTACTTTCAAATATTTGATTTGAAATGGTTCAGCCTTTCTGAAAGTAAGGACTCACAACAAACAATAATTGTGGAGAAAATGTGGCTAATTTATGTTTGCCATTTGAGACCTCTTAACTCTGTGGTCCTGTCTGTCGTGTGACTCACTGAAAGGCTGAAGTTTTCATTTATAAAAATAGATTATTATAGTTTAGAATATGGTAATCAGGGCATTCTTGGTTTTCCCATAAAATTCATTAAATTGCATATGAAGATTTTACTTAGTGTGTGATCTCTTGATGGAGGAAAGGAAATATCTTTATATCTATTAGCTATAGAGTGGACACAACCTTTTATTGATCCCTCACAACATCCCACTGTCTTTTCTTCAATTTCTAAAACTCTTTCTATGAAGAGAATTGAGACATTATAGCACCTAATAATATTTAATTGCTTTATGACTGTGATTTCAAACTGCAAAGTACTGATAGTGATATTCAGAGTTACTATTTTTGGAAAGGCTCACTGATTTTTTAGACTCTTGTGAATCCTGATTTCCTGCTTTCGGAGTCACACTTTCCCATTCGTGATGCTGGACATAAAATCACGAGCATCCTAGAGGAGTTCTCTCTTCCTTTGCTGCTCCAAGGAGCAAAGAGACTCTGACAATCATCACTGCTCAGTCTCTGTCTAATCTTGTATTCTTTGAGATTTAGGGAAGCCCAGTGCACTTACCCAGGCAGGTTTCAGTAAAGATCAATGAAATTATGCTTTTTTGCTTGTTTGTTTCTTAGTCAAATCTTCTTCCCTATCTCCTTCAAAAACTATAAAATACATACTACACCAGCAATGTGAAAACCTCTCGATCACCAAAAAGATAAGTTTTATATCAGTCATACTATTGAACTTCTGTTAAATAAATCTGCGTTCTCAATATAGATGGAGCCTCAGAGTGATCCTGTGTTTGAATGAGTGGGATTTTTTCTCTTTTAACTCAGTTTTCCATAATAAGGGTCTTGTTTCCATATTACAACTACTACCAAGTGTTGTTATTTACAAAATCAAGAATTATTCCTAAAAGTTGACATGTAGACGTAATTTGCTCTTCAAAAGTACAACCCGTAAAGTAAAAATAAAAGAACTCCGATCCATTTTAATTAACGCTGATGTTTCTGGTGTGGGGGCCTCAGTGAAATGTTAATTGACTTAGGAGATTGAGCAATAAATTCTTCAGATTGGCCTTCAAACTTGCTACACATTTGAAGTTATGAAAATATCCCAACAAAATTTTTGTTAGGTAAGATCACTAAAATAATGCGGGGAGCTTTGCTTGGCAAAGCAGGGCTCAGTCAAAAAGCCTCACCACAGAGTTCCTGTGGAATGCCGCGGGTACGTGTGGCAATGGGGCTAAAATAAAGCTTTGCTGGGTGTCTGTGTTGGCAGTGAGAAGCCCCCCGAGCAGACAGAGGGGCTCTGTTCTCACCTGGGAGGACGCTGTAGGTGCTCTCGTGTTCCCCCAGCCCCACGAGGGAGTCGAAGACCCCCAGGACGCTGTCGTCGATGTTAATGAGGGGGATGCTGGGCCCCGGCAGCTCCAGCCCGAGGGCCCGCGGGCCGCGGGGGCTCCTGGCCAGCCCTCGCTGGCGCAGCCTCCGGCTCTGCCTCCGGCCAGCGCCGCCTCCAGCCGGGCAAACAGCCGCGCACAGCCACAGGAGCAGCGCGCAGCACACCAAACGTGGGGCCCGCATGGCCTCCAGGGGCCCACCGAGCAGCCTGGAGCGGGAAAAAACAGACAAAACACATCAGTCACACGGGCCACTTCTCAAGGCAGGTGAACCAGTCCACGGCAGGTCGATATAACCAAGCTTCTCCTTGGAAATTGCCCTCTGAGAGATACAGTGACCAGTTTGAGTTTAGTGATTCTCAACAGTCACAGCCAAACAGGTGCTGCTTTGTATTTGGGGCTGCATTTGAAGAGTGCTTTAGATTTGCAGTGCCAGCAGGCATTGGCACTTCAGTAATTGTTGCTGCTTCCAGCAAGGGACTTCCAGAGAGTTCTGTAAAGTGTGAAAATGTGTCTTCCCTTTTTTTTTTTCTTCTTCCAGGTGTTGTAACTTCTGAGTGTGGGAATGGCAAAGTAACAGGAAAATGCTCAATTCATTTGGGATGTGCTGCCCAAAATGCTTTTGGGTTGGCATTTCTGTGCAAGGTGTTTTTTCACTGATGAAATGATGTTGCTTTCCATCCATCTCTGGCCATTCTCTTCTCTAACAGGATCTGCTTGGTTCTGCAGAGGAGACATTTGGGAAGTTTGTGCTATTTGTGACATCCCATAACTGCTTTTCCAGCACAAGTTTTTATTAAGTGTAGCCTCATAATAAGGTCGATCTGTAATGGGTTGTGTTCTGCATTTGCTTATTAAGAAATTCAAAATATTTGAGCTTTCTTAAGCTTGTGACAGAAAAATTACATTTACTGTCACCAATAGGTGGCATTCCAAAACAGAGCAGTCAGGATTGAGGAGCAGGCACAGGAAGCACGTCCAGCAGTGGATTGCTGTACCAGTGTGGAACCCTGCATGGCAGGGTCATTAATGACTTGTCAGAGCTCTGTTGCATAATTCTTTCAGAAAGGAAATGCTTCTGTCCCGTGGCCTGTTTTAACTGAGACAGCAGAGACAGGAGACATTTGTGTTCTTGGGAGAGTGAGAATTAGTGAAGGGCTTGGAGCTCTTGGGCTTTGTGGCCATGACAAGGCTTAGAGCATGTCTGTGGTTTCTCTCTAAGGAAGTTCTGAGGGGATTAAAAAGTGCTTTTCCCTAATGTTCATCAGTCTGGCTTTATATGTCATCTTTCACTTAGGAGTTCATCTTATTGTAATTATGTTGTGTAAATATTGGACAGTATTCTTTCAGGAACTAGAACTGTATTTTTGCCTGAATTAGATTTTGTTAAAAATCTTGTTCGTCTTGATATTTTCTGATTTATAGAACAGGTCACGTTTTTGGTACAAGTTGCCTACTGTCCTTTAACATAGGGCACATGATTGATTGCATGCTTTCCACATCATAATTCTCATATATTTTTTATTCTCATGCTTTAAAATGGGAAGTTGGCAGTAAATAAGCTTGAGAGTATGCATTTGATTTCTTTGTAATACTGTAGTTTCCGTGTTCAACTATTTTAATTTTAAAATGTTATAGCAAATGTAGATAGTAACTTGCAGAAGTTGATGGTTTTATTTCTATATAAAGGGAATTTGAGATGCAAGTATCTTACACAAATCCTCACAGCATCTCCTGGAATGGCAGGTTTTGAAATCAATCCAAACTTTAGTTTGCTGCTTTTTGTCCCTCAGAAATCACTTATTCTAAAATGCTGAATAGACTCTGTAGCCTTTTATTTACAGAAATTGCTTTTCATTAACATCAGGTAGTGCAGGATCTTGCCCTGTGCATTGAGAATGCCTGTTCCTGTTGAGAAAGGGCTCATTTCTGAGTGCCTCAGGACAGATGACCCAGTGCCTTTGGTTTCTGACTGGCGTGGTAATGAGTGGCTGTAAAATTACACAGGAAACTTCTGTTCCACGAGCGGGACTCAACCACATGAGAGCCCTCGGGGAAAATTGGATGTACAAAGGAAAGGCTTGACCACGTGTGTTCATTCTGTCAAGTTTCTGACATCTTAATTATGGTCCTGTTTTTCTGGGATACTCTATAATAACACCATAACTGTGCAGTTACAATGCTGCTACATTACACTTGGGCTTTTTTAACATTTAACCATTTCTTCCTGTGACCACAGGCACAAAATGGCATGACTGAAATACTTCTCCATTCTCCATCTCTTTTTAAAAGTCAGGAATAATATAGGGTGAGTTATATTACATTAACTGTACAAAAGATGTTTTGTTAGGAGCTTGAAGAGTAACATTCTGTAGTAAATCAAATTATTTTAAAGGGAAACTTGGGTACATAAAATACTTTCTAAATAGAAATTTAAACAAATCAGAAGCAAAATAACAGAAGACACATCACACCACCCCCCCAAAAAAAAGTCCTTATAAACCAATGCTGTTCATATATGTGAGTTTATGGGCTGTATTTTGACACCAAATTAACTCTTCAGCACTGAAAGCTTAATATTGCTACTTTCAACTAAATGTTCTTTGCATGCAAAACACTAGGCTGAGTTCCTTTCCTTGGCTTAGTCAAGGAGGGCTGCCTCACATTTTACGGCCCAAATTGAATGGCCTTGGGTGCTTTGGGCCTTTGCTGCCCATGTCTGGGATCCTCAGATTATCTCTGAGGGAGTATCTCTGTATTTGCTATAGGGCCAGCCAGTTTGGGGAAAAATCAGCATATTCAATTTTTGACTTATATAATAAATCATTGCACAGTAAAATAGAATTACAGATAGCCAGCGTACTGAAATTAACTGTTTGTGTTGCCTGATACTCTCAGCGTGGCTGCACTGCTGTACCTTTTTTCATTTTGCCCATAAATAGTTAGATCAGGCACAGTATGTGAAAAGTATCTTTATTACCTTTACTTTTACTTTGTAATATGTTCAGTAATTTGTTCTTTATCTTCAGTACCTGTCAGTTTGCTATTATGTTAATGGAAATAGTTAATTTTTAAAGGAGAGACCCTTTAGAAATACCAGAGTATCAGAATTTATTAAATAATCCATCTTTATCCATTCAGTCTAAATTCAAACACATTTCTAAGATGTCAGCGTTATTTCTCAGGACACACAGGGGTTAAAGTGCTTTCCCAAGGTTTTTCACTCACTTTTTTAAATGCATTGCACAGAAAGGAGTTACATTTATCCACAGCAGCCAGAGCAGTTGCACTTTCCGTTAGTTTAAGTTGGATGTGCGTGGCAAACATTCAGACAGAACAAAAAGCAGCTCAACGGGTATTGCACACTTCATCTAGGAAAGCATATAGCCCACATTATTTCATTTCAAATATTACATATTTGCAAAGTTAACATGAAGTTTAAGCCATTCAACACCATGCTTTAAGCAGTAATTTAAAATGTAAAACTTTTTACCTTGTAATCTAACCTAACAGCAGATTCTGCTTGCTGCCATTTAGTCTCCCGTTGCAAATGAACCAAAATCTCAGGGATATCTTTAAAACAAACAGAGAAACTGTAGGGATTGTTGAAACATGTGAGATGATTCCTTAGTTAAGTCTGAAATAGCTTCTTCCCCTGGGGACCGGGGCTGAGTTCTGTGTGCAGAGGCTCAGCTTGTGCTGCTGCTCGGAGCACTGGAACCACTCGGGCAAATGAGGAGCAGCACAATGCCTTCGGTCCCGAGGCTGACAAGGCACAGCTGGAAATCCTTTTCCAGTACTTGCAGTCACATAAGGAACAGGGAGATGGAGTGCTTTCAAAAGAAACAAAAAAAAGTGTATTTTAATCGCTGCTGGTTTATGTATTTAGAAGTTTAGTTTCCAGGTGGCGTGACTTTAATGTAGATTTATTTAAAATATTAAGATATAATACACTTTGGCAGATGTAGCCTTAACATGAAAACATTTATTAAAGTTAGAACTTTTTTTTTTTTCAATTCATGTTTTCTTAATCCCCTCCTGCACTTAAAGGCTTTCATCTATAGGCAGCAAACGTTTTTGTTGAAGTTTTAGCATGGAAAGTTTTTCTTTTGTCCATTTACAGCGATGATTTCACTGCAAGTTGTTGCTTATGCACGGAAAATAAAACGACCGAAGCACTTTCCCTTCCTTTTTTCTCTTTGTAAGCTAATTACATCCTGAAACATGATCCTGAAGCTCAGCTCTGCAGAAGCTGCAGGGAAGTCAGTGATCCAGAGAGGAGAAGGGAGGGAATAAGGGTACATTACCACAGGTCCTGTGCCTGCCAGCAGAGCCTTTTCCTGCATCCCAGATCGGCGGCTGTGTCCGGGTGGGTCTGCTGAGCTTCAGAATGACAGAGTCACCTGGGAGACAGAGCTGGCTGAGTTCTGCTGACATTAAAACTCCATCGTTCACTTGGACTCCCACTCTGAGGGGTATTCAGACAGATAGTCATGGAATGGTATAACCATTGAGTTAACCATAATTGTTAACTGGCGTGTGGTGGAAAGATACTGGAAGAACACGTTGTCTCTTAAAATAGGCATTCAGTTCCTACTGTGCTCTGCTTTGTAAAGGCAAAAGAAGAAATATTAAACTTTGGTAATTTATCTGGAACTGTTTGAAGGGAATGGAGACAGTCACTTAACAAATGGAGTGAAAATCCAGATGGAAGGAACCTTAAAGCTCATCCCATTCCACCCTCTGCACTGGGCAGGGACACCTTCCACTGTCCCAGGTTACTCCAAGCCCTGTCCAGCCTGGCCTTGGACACTTCCAGGAATCCAGGGGCAGCCACAGCTTCTCTGGGCACCCTGTGCCAGGGCACCCCACAATCACAGGGAAGATTTCTTCCCAATCTCATCAAAACCTGCTCTCTTTCATCTTAACGGTTTTCCTCTTGTCCAGGCCCTTGTCCCCAGTCCCTCTCCAGCTCTCTGGGAGCCCCTTTAGGCACTGGAAAGGGCTCTAAGGCCTCCCCAAAGCCTTCTCTTCTCCAGGCTGAACGGCCCCAAGTCTCATTAGTGAAGTGCAGATTCAGACTCACCCTAAGAGATCCTTCAGTTGGCTTAGGGGATTTAGGATTTTCACTGTATGTCTGTGAGGCCTTTGCTTATCTTCTTCACTTTTATTAAGGCAGAAGTAAAGACAACCTGAGGGATCTTCATGGAAATGGCATTGCACCTTCCTGCAATGAGGAGTAACACTTGAAAATTGTAGGAGCTGTTAAAGAGTGACCCCTGGCTGCCAGCTATCAAGAGGGTTTGGGGGTTTTAACTGGAAAAAGAACTGTCAGAATGGACATCATCTGCTGCCTTTCAATAAGATTTAAATCTGTGTAAGAGTAATAGTTAGATATTGGCTTTTAATATTGCTGTTTACTTTAAAATCTTCCATGTAAATTTGCCTGTCATAATAGCTAAAGAAAAAATACTGTGTATTCTGCTAAAAGTTCCAACTAGGATGGCAAATGATTTCAGACATACACAGGTCAGGCAGTTGAGTGAGTTGTGCAAATGGGAATGTTTGGGTCTGTTAAAATGCCTTCATGTGGAATTGTCTCCTTTGAGGAGAGAAGAGGCAGAGTAAACAGCAGTGACTCATTATTAGAATAACTTTTTATTATTTTATATCTTAGGGCAAACTGCCACTGTTGGTTTATGTCTTGAACAAGAGCCATAGGATGTGAGGAATGGCTGTGGAAGCCTGAAGCCTCTGGCATGGATTCTTCTCTTTTCCTTTCACAAGAACTGTTAGTCAATGTACAATTGTTGTTTTGCTTTTTATCAATTTTGCTTCTTTCTGTAGGAGGTAATGAAGGGAGGAAAAACATACTGTGCTCCTGTTCTAAACCTCAGAGATCAAATTAATGTGTAAGTTAATATAACAGAATCTGTGATGCTGAAAAGAGCTTAGATATTTTCAGCTTCTGTCTGAAAGGCCACTGAAATACATGGAGAGTGCTGAAACAGGAGGAATAAATTCTGTTTCTCAAAAGACTCCAGGGTGCCTGTAGTGTAATATCTTTATCATCAAAGAAAGCCAGCAGGCTGAAGGAATATAAAGAGGACATCTTGAAAATAAAAATTATTAAGCCAACATAAGAAGTATAGAAATCCTAAAGAGTACAGAGTATAGAAAGAAGAGTTGAAATAACTGTTTATGGTCATGGCATACAGAGACCATGAAACTCAGTTCTGTATCATACATTTTAAAAATGGAATCTTTTATGTGTGTAATGGCCAGAGCAAGCAGGACAAGAGCAGGAACAGCCTGGACTGAGCCAGTGGAATGGCAGGTGTAGGCTGGCTCAGCAGAGCAGAGGAAATCCAGGCTGTGGTTACTTCAGTCAGCCCTGGTAACTCCAGTGTTGCTGGAATCTCCTCCCTCCTTCTGGAGTCAGTGCCCGCAGGAGCTCCTGCAGGTCAGCGAGTCCAACCTGGGAGCAGGGCACGGCTGGGTTTGTCCTGGTGGTTCTGAAAGGCAGCAAGGGCAGAGGCAACTTCTCTTGGCTGCCCAGATCTCATGGTTTGCTTTACCTTCCAGTCCTTTATTCCCTTTCCTCCCCTTCCACCCTCACGAGTTCTTTTCTCAGCCATTTCAAACCGTGCAGCCTGCCAAGGTTTACAGCCTCCCTCCTGACTCCGTTTTGCACACTTCATACCTTCAGTTAATAATAACAATCTGGTTGTCACCTCCTTTTTTCCTTGAGCATCAAAGGAAAACTGATCTACCCATTCTCCCTTTTTAATTCTGCAATATTCTGCCTTTGCCTGTTACAGCCTCGTTAGGGGCACCACATGGCAGTGGCCACCTGCATATACAGGATTTTCCTTTTCTTTTCTCTGTCCTGAAACCCTTTGTGGTACCTCCCTCGTGGTGCCACAGGTGAGCAGTAGCCACATGCAGACCTCTTAAAATTTTATATGCTTGCAAAATACCCATTTCCTTGGGGGGAATGGGGGAACCCCAAACCTCTGTACCTGTTACCATGTCTCCCCTGGCACCAAGAGTACACTCTATAGCTTTAAATGTTCCACAGTCATCCTTATTTTCAATAGTCTTTTCTCTGTATCATTAACAGATATTTTATTTACTCCTCCTGGCTTTCTGTATTATTTACAGAAGAGCTGTGTTGAAGTTGGATCTGTTATTTAATTAAAATACTGATCAAAATATTATTTCCTTGAGTGAAAAAAACACATCCACTTTCAAGAATGTGAGGCTATTTCTGCTTTGTTCAGGAATTGGAAGGAAAAGAGACAACCCTGAAATTACAGCAGTGGTTTTAGAACCTTCCAATGAAATATAAGTACAGAATGACTTTTTAAAATGGCTTTACTCTTAGTTGTCATGATGAATCCGTGCAGTTGCTGGATGGTTTTGATCAAAGATGGAATCCTAAACTTTGCAATTACTCATGTGGTTTACTTTTTTAAAATCAAACACACAAATTTATAGTTGGAAAAAAGTAGCAATGGAGAGAAAAAGATTATAACTGTTAAAGTCAGCACAAAACATGAGATGGGGAATTTGGGATTGGCAGTACATTGAATTTCTGAAACCTGTACCAGGCGCTGCATTCCTTCTGCAATCAGTGGTCATGGATGTCCTTACGGAAAAAAATATAGGAAAAGACAAACTCCTGCTGGGAAACCTTGGGATATTAAACACAGATTTTCCTCACATATTTAAAATATTATCAGTACTTTGCAAAAAGCATGGGGTACATCATTAGATGGGAATAAACCTAAAATTGCAGTATGAGATGTGTGTGGCTGGGATCTATTTACATTTTAAAAAGCTTCATTTTCAACTGTAACTGCAATTATTACAGTTCTTTTCTGCAATAAACAGAATATTAATATTTACTAATTTAACTTTTTGAAGACACTAATTATTGCCATGGCTCATTGCCTCTTGGTTAAGTTTCTGTTCAATTCCACAGCATCAGTTTTAGTTTGTGCTGTTTTTCTCACATTATATCTAAATGCCAGTGACCAGACAGATGGAGGTAACTTAGAAAGCCTTTCTTCAGAGCTACCTGAAATTTAAGCTTTCACTTACTGCCTCTATGTGCATCAGTGAAGAAATTAAGTGAAATTTTTACATCATTATCTATAGCTATTCCCTGTGGTGATCCAAAGCAAGTTACCCATCTCCCTTAAATAAACTGAGCTTTAAACCCCTGGCCATTGTAAGGAAATGTGGAAGATTTCCCCTGTCCTTTCTGTCAAATAATATCACCTCTTTTTAGGGGTTCAAATGGTGACACTTCCTCTATATTGGGCAGTTCTATTTCAGCTACTTGCTGACTCAGGTTTTTCCAAAATACTCCACTCAGCACATCTTCTGTGTGTCTGAAACAGCACAGTGAGCTCAGCTGGGGGCTTGGTTTCTCTCCTGTGCCAGTATTGAGCATTGTTACTCATCAATAGAACTTGGAGGTTTCCAACTTTTTTCTAAACCAATTGTGTTTTGCAGCAGTTGTTCAGTTTCTAGCATGAGCCATAAGCCTCCTGTTTTCACTGATGTCATTGCTTCTCATACCCAGTTCCATTTCTTCAAAAGGCAACCACATCCTACCAGAGCAAAGGGACAGTGTTTCTCTTAAACAAATAATGAACAGGTAGAAAATTCTGTGGTTTAAAGAACTATATCAAGAAGTATATCATTTCAATATAGGAAATACTGGAAAAATCTAGATATAGAAAAGTCTATATTTTAAATATATTAAGTATAGAAATTAACAGTATGTAATTATTCTAATGATCTTTCTCTATTTGTTTGCCCTTTTCATCTGTTTTCCATTTCCTTGGTCGTGCTTGGTTGCATTTTCCATTTCCATAAAAAACAATATGTCCTTCTCTAAAAAGTGAAGGCATCTTTTTTTAAGCTTCTCTTGTGCACTGTTGCCATCTCAGACTGTATCAGAAGTGACATGAGAAAATTCAGCTTGATCTTACAGATAGAACTGGTGGTTTGAGATGTCAGCAGGGAGACGTGGCTGGGTTCCTGTGACTTGCTGCTGACATCCCTGTTGTTGGGGCCTCAGATGTTTGCCCACTGGTTTTAAATTTAAGCAGGAATTAGTAACAGGATGCCTCTCCACTGAGAGACTGTCTCAGGAAGGAGATGTAAACTGAGGACAGAAATATTTTGAAGCGTTTTAGTCAAAACGAAGGATTTGTTGGCAGCTGGGACCAGAAGACACTTTGAGGACAATAACAAAGTTTGCTTGTGGTTTCCTTTTAGATTAAAAATCAGTTGTCTTTGCCTGTTGATTCGTGTTTTTCCCATTACAAACAGTAGCATCAAGTGGTTTGTTTGGGTGAATTAGTGGACAGTGGCAAAAGTGATTTGTACAGCAATTCTGCAGCTACCAGAGAGAGTCTGAAGGGGGGAATGGCAGGATAGGTGTGTGTATGTACAGGTATCTAATTTTTAAATTTAACTTTTAATACCATACTGTTATTTTTGATTATCACATTTCTAGAGATTTGTAATTCCACAGTGAACAAAATTCAGAATTGGGCACAAGTTGCAAACACCCCATGAAGTGATTAATTGCATTTGCTTTATGATCTTTTGGCATTTGTGGCCAAACCTGGGCAACTCCAAACAAACAGGAGTTGTGCATCTCCTGGTACTCCAGCACAGTTCCCCGTGTCATCTCCAGGAGGGAAATGTTAATAACAAAAAAAGACCTCTGTTTTAATAGGTTATGTTTTTCTGGCTGGCTCTGTGTATGGTTTATAAACATGTCTTGTTGAAGAAGAACATTGGCGTGGTTTGGGTTTTTCCCAGGATCAGACAGACTTCCCAATTTACATTTTTATTATGATTTCTCTCTGTTCTTCACATTAAATCCTGTGTGTTCCCTTTCCTTTGGGAGCTGGAGAAATCATCAAATGACAGGAGAATGAGTACAGTTATTTCTGAAACACTGAGTTTTGTTTTCATGATGCAAGATGAGAAGTTTGGGGCTGGGGACAGAGATGGGTTCCCTGTGATTCCTGTTGTGTCAACACATCCCATGTGCTGGACAATCCCAGCTTCCCTCTTGGACTATCCCTGTGTAAATTCTTGCACAGGCTTTGATATCCATGATCTCTGCGGGTCTCTTCCAACCCTGGATATTCTATTTTTCTATGATTTATTTGCAAATTTTTCTGTATTTCATGGCCTTTACTTTTGTTACACAACCTGAGTTGTCCAAGATGGGATAAACTGATTTTGTTTCAGCAAGTTGGGACATTTTATAAGGTCCATTCACAGCAAATACTTTGGTAACTGAATATTAAGATATTTTTGTCTTATGGGAATTAGCAGGAAAGATGCTGTGAGTTAATAAGGATTGAACTGTTAGACAATAATTCTGAATTCATAGGGATATGCTAGAGATGAGAAATGTGATTTTGGAGGTCTAAGAGATGTAGAGCTACAATTGGAATTATTTTAAGAGGTTTTAAGAGACACAAATATGTGCATAGTCTAGACAGTGCTACTTCTGCACTGGCAGGGGCAGCTGCAAGAATTGCTAATGCAGGAGCTGAGTCCAAAACAGAGAGAGGGGAAAATAGGAAAAGCCAAAGGTGAAGAATATACTGGAGGCCTCAGAAGTTAGTGCTCAGTGTGTTTGGGCAGAGTCATCCAGAGGTCTTTCTACAGTGGAAAAATGAATATTGAAGTAATCCAGAACTCCATTTTAAATAATATTATGGTGCTTGCCTTCCTTCTCGAGTTTTTCCATGGGATTGTCTGCATATCCCTAATAGTTCCTGCTCTGGGACTCAGCCTGGGTTTGGGAATGGAGCCTGAGTGTTACAGCCCCCATCTTTTTATATGAGCTGGAGATGCCTCTGTGTTTAAATTCTGGGAATGGAAATCTTCCTTTTGTCTGTTGCTTTAATTTCTTTTTTCTTGAGCTATTTTTACTTTAGAGGATTGAGGGCTCCTTCCTCAAATCCATCTGTGTGAAAGGCTGGGAAAGGTTGGTGCTCCAGGATCCAGGCTGCAGTGGGCATTATTCCACAGCTTTCTGTTGTGGGGTCAGGACAAATCTCCTGGTTAGTACACAAGGAAAACTTTAAACACTCACCAGGTTTGCACACAGGAATGTTTGGGTCACTTTACTTCCTTCAAAATTAAAAACACAAGAGAACTAAACTGATTGCATGGGAAACTGAAGAAGGAAAAAGAGAAAGTTTTAGTATTAACTGCTTTCCTTCCAACTGGACTTTAACCAGAACAAAACATATTGTTACCAACAATTTTGAAATGTTTCTGCAAGGCCAGCAGTTGAAATTCAAATTATGAAATGCCTCAAGTTTGCATTGAAAGTGAATGAATTTCACTGGCAGCTGCTGTTGGTATTATCAGTGCTCTTTGTGTTGTTGCAGTACCTAAGCAATGAAACAAATATTTATCCACATGCATCACACAACATTCCTGGGCAGTGCAACTTTGGCCTTTATAAACCACATAAGGTGGAGCATAAGGATGTGTTTTTGCCTGGCAGCTGCCTGGGATTTCTCCTCCTGGATACACTAAAGAATTCTCCTCACTGCCCTAAATTCTCTTCTGCTTGCCAGTACCCAGATATTTGAGTAAAACTCCAATTTGTTGTGAGAGATTTGGTCAAAAGTATAGCACAGTTTGCACATACAGTGCCACAGGTTTTCAGAGTTCCTTATTTTTGCTTCTATTTTGGGTTTTTTGGAGAGGTTTGGCAGCTTTCTTGTGGAAATCATTAGGTAGGTCAGCTTTTGAAGATATTTGACCAGAATTGCAATGCTGTTATTTATCAGTGGATTGACAACTTTACACCCTCACACATACAGTAATTATAAATTAGTAAATCAGTACAGTAAATTGGTAAATCTCTTCTTGCAGATGTTTGTGTCTTCTCAAGAATATTTCCTGTGTCTCTCATGTTTGTGCTAAGGATGTGTTTGGAAGTCTGAAATGTCATGTTGTTGACAGCCAGATCTAAAGGGCTGTATTTGGGTATGACATGAAAAGAATTCCATGGGTTTAAAGCTTTCAAGGGCTTTTCAGCTGGACTCGTTCCTGCCCTTGTTGATAGCAACAGGCGCTTCAGCATTGCATGTTAATATTTATTTTCACATAAGCAGCTGATAATTGTAAATAACCAGACAAATGAAAGCTACTGAGTGGCAAATTTCTGTGGAGTCTGTCCAAAATGTAAATGTTTTGCAGAATTATTAAGAGAGGATGGATGTCTTGTGGGAAAGATTTCAGTGTATCTACAGCATACATTTTATAGAAAATGCAGATCTGTAGATAAAGCTTCACTTTCTACCTAATGCAGGTGTTTTTGTAAAGCTCAGGAAGAATAATTGAAATACTGCAGAGGTTTTTGTGGAAGGAGGATGCACATGGACATAGCTGTGTGTGTTTAGGGAAAACCTGCTGCTCTGGAGGCTGCTGAGTGAATGTTTTGTACACCTGGAGTAGGAGTCGTGCTGTGGGTGTTGCTGGTACCAGACCCAGGTGGGACTGGGAGTGGAGCCCAGCAAGTCCCACGGGAGGGTTTGGGCTGTTTGTGCCAGCACAGGTTCCAGCTGTGAGACTGGTGTGCAGTGAAGGTCAGGGCACAGCTGCTCCTTGGGCCACCAAGGGGACAGCACAGGCACAGGGACAGATTTTGGGCAAACCCCCTGTGCTGTGGGACAGTTTGCTCTACATGGTGAGAGATTGACCTCTCCATCAATTTCTCTCTCTTGGTGAGAAATGAAAACTGCTGTTTTGGAGGCTCTGGGTGGGTCTGTGACCATACCTGTCTTTACCAGGTAAGATAAATTTGCCCACATAGAAGCAAATAACTCTTTTGACCTTTGAGAAAGATTAAAAAGCCACAGCAGTAAATGATGAACATAAGCTGAGTACCTTGTCTAAAAACCTTTTCTAATTACACTTTTAGAAAAGCAAATGTCTAACCTTGAGCTAATTTTAATGAACTAGATGTTCTTCATTGTGTCCTATGGTTTATTTTTTAAATTAATCTGCCTACTTGGGAAAAGACTAACACAGCATTAGAGCCAAGTCATTAACTAAATTCAGATGCTTTTATTTAGATGACGTTTAAATTGTGCTGTCTGAATGAGCTTGATAATGTAAACTGTGCAGAAGTAACTTGGTCCACATTTGATAATCAACTTTTCTGTGGTATTTCAAATTCATGTTGCTTTAAGCAGTGTTGGATCCTTTTCTTAAGACATCAGAAAGGCTTAGAGAGAATCTTGCAGCAACTTCTATACAGGAAAAAAAATATCTATGAGGTATCTTGCTTCTGTTGTAATGGAAGAAAACACAAACTTGGCTGAATTTCTCTCCTAAAAATGCCTTTCCTTCAGTCTACTTCCTTCAGATTATTGAAAAATTGGCACAGTTCTTTCTTCCTGAATTGTTGATACTTCATGCTGTTCTGCAATATGACATCTTTTTTCCTTCCATAATTTTTCATTTCTTTATTGTCCTTGGCTGCTCATTATCTGTTGCTAAATTAGACATCTCTGCTGACTTCCACATGGTGCTGTATGTAAAGTTTATCATCAAGAAATATTTAATTATACTTAGCTGCAGAGTGAGAGTAGGGGACTCAAAATACAATAGAATGAAAACTTATTTATCAGTGAACTTGATGAGGAAGAACAGAACTCCTGGGCTCTGCTGGTTTTCTGGGCATTTCCACCAAAATAAATGTCCAGGAGCAGTGTCAGTGCTCTCCCCCAAAATCCCAATCAGTTCCTGTGCCCTGGGCTTGGAGCTGGGCCAACCTCTGTGCAGGGAGTCTCTCTACAGCCAGCTTAGTGTTAAAACAGAGTATGTTAAAAGTTGAATAAAATGGTGAATAAGCCCAAGAATTTTAAGCTAGAAAAATATGGGGCTTAAAACGTTCATAAACTAGTGGAGAACTTTTACCTTGACAAGTTTAAAGAGAAATATTGGAGAGAAGATTTTTGTCTTGCCCAGCAAGAAAAAAGTAAAGAAAAAACATCTGCAACTTCTGTGTTCCTTGTTTATGATCTACCCCTTCCTGTTCTTCCTGAGGTTTCATGTTAATTTAATTCTATTTTTCCTCAGAAAAATAAACCTCCAGTATGTATTTTAATTTATTCCCAGTCTGCTGTAATTAAGTTGCAGATAAACACATGGTTGCCATATGACAAAGTGATATTGAAAGGAAATGAGACAGAATTTTGTGTACTTGAGCCTTGGTATGGTGGGTTGGCTCTTCTCTGGATCTACAGCTTAGATCCAATTAGGAAAATACAAAAATTATGGAAAATTATTGGTCACATTGTGAGCATAGTGACAAACTGAATCATGTAGAATCATGGTTGAGTCAAGCAAGGAAAATAATTATGTTATGGAAGTATGGAAGGAGGAAAATAAGTGGCAATGGAAATAAAGCAGAGGCCAAAAAAGAGAAGCTGTAATCAAGAGAAAAGGAAAGAAAGAACAAACCAAAGGAATTTCACTGGCAATGAGCAAAGGCCCCTGGATTTGGGGCTGGTGGTCAGTGGTTTCAGGTTCTTGTGCAGAGCATTGACTGATCTAAAGAGGTGGCTGCAAGAGTGAATCTCAGCAAAGTGATCCGTGGCTCAAGTGACAGATGTGGGCTGATAAAAATGCAGGTCTGAAACCAGGTGGGTGCAGAGCACTTTCATCCAGGTAACCAAACAGCTGTGCCTGTGCTGCAGGAGGGAAGCAGGCACATCCTGAGCTTGGGAGAGTTCTGGGAAGTGTTTGCAGAGATTTGCCCTATCCAGGGTGACATTCAAACCATTACTTACAGAATCCCAGGATGACTGGGGTTGGAAGAGACCTTAAAGATCATCTCATTCCAGCCAGCCCAGCTTGCTCCAAGCCCCATCCAACCTTGCTTTGGACACTTCCAGGGATCCAGGGGCAGCCACAGCTTCTCTGGGCACCCTGTGCCAGGGCCTCCACACCCTCACAGGGAAGCATCCCTTCCCAATATCCCAACTATCCCTGGTTTCTGTCAGTGGGAAGCCATTCCTTGGCACTACTTGCCATTGTCAAACTTTCTCACAGGCCCTCAAATCTGCTCCCAGAATTCTCCTTTCCTCTTCTAAAAAGTGCAACCTGCATGCTGGTTGTGTCCCTTGTGATTTTAATTTTCAAAGCAGAGGACTGAGTCTGACTGAGCATGGGGGGTGGGCTGGGACTGCCACGGGGACAAAACCACTTTGTCATTTTAGACAAAACCACTTTGTCCTTGTGCTCTTCTCGTCCTTGGTTCTGCTGGCGCCAGAGGTTTGGGTGATTGGCATCACAGGGTTTGCTTGAGGAACTTCCCCTCAAGATGGGAAGAAGGCAGCTGTATTTATTCTGAGACTTAATTAGGAGTGGTGAAGGTTCATAAATCCATTCTGAAAATACAATGTTTCTATGGGGTGTAATTTAGTCGAAGGGTGAAAGTGCATTATTATCTGTTCTTGGTTACAATTCCTTTACTTGCACAAAATGAGAAACTTCCACTTTCTAAATGTGCCTTTAGTGCCTTAGTGAAATTCATTTCAAAATTACTGGTGTTACGTCACTGTTGGGATTTGAGGTATCGGTGCTCCCACCATGAGTGATTTCAGTGGGTGATAACGTGGCCTTGGCTGAGCAAAGAGAATTTACCTGAATCAGAGCCCAAATGGAGCTTCTTGGGTAGATTTAGAACTTGCTTGTCCCTGCAGAGGAGCTCCTGGTCCCATAACTCTTTATATGTCCTTCTTCCAGAACAGCAAGTTCACAATTAGCAGTAAAAGGGAGCTGCTGCAGCTGGGAGCACTCATGTGGTTTCCTTGCTAAGTGGGACAGAAGCAAATTTATCTGCTTTTATCTGGCATCTCCCTTGCCAATTTTGCTTTGCATTTGTAGCTACAGCTCTTAACCTGAACAACTTATAACATTTTCCCTAGCAGAGATTTCATGTACAGAAAATTGCAGTGCAGCTTTAAATAGCTGCAGAATAATATATTTTGTTGAGAAATTGCTGCTGTAAGTGTATTGCCTGGGATGGCTCTGTGTGTGTAAAATCTGTCATGGGAGCAGGGGAAAGCTGTGCATTCCATCACCAGGGTCCCTTTGTGGTTTGAGACTATTCCTGTTTGAGACAAAAGTTCCCATCAGATTCCCTGCTTGGACTCCTGAAGGAGCTGGAAAAACGATTTCCGTCTAGAAGTAATAATAGCTTGGACTTTTGGTTTTGATCATAAGCTGACATTTAAAAGTCATCTGAGGAAAGATATTTCTTGATTAAAGTCAGGTTTTGCTTAATGCTTTTGTAGCTGATCCCTCCCATCTGCTATCACGTACTTGATGGGATCTCTTTCCCTGGCCTTGGGTCTGGTTTACAGGATCTCTCAGGAGTTCCTGACTTCCCCAAGAGACTCTTCAGTGATTTGGCTCGTTGTTACTCTGGTTTTATTGCTCAGCAGAGAAGATGAGGTGATAATGTCGTACCCACAGAGCATTGGGAACTGGGGATCTGTCCATGCTCACCTTGTGCCTGGTTTTTCAGTCACCTGCCAGATCCCCAGATTTTAAGTGAGGGATTCAGAGCCTGTATTTTCTATGTGGAATTTAAGAGGCAGATTGTGTGACTGCATTTCCCAGAGTTCATTCCTGGAACTCAGTGTTTAAGGTTGCTGCTTGATCCTGGGTGTGGCAGCTTTGGCTCCTGCTCCCACTGGGTGTTGGTGGAAGGTGGGAATGGCAGCTGGGATCCTCACACGGATCTGGGCCGGGGCTGCCTCGAGCTGCTGCCAGGGCTTGGGTTAGAGTAAACAGGGATGTAGGTATTTGTGGTTTGGCTTTTTGTGTGTTTTGTGGATAGCTAAAAAATGACCTTTCCCGCTGAAAAGCTGGATTTTATCCCAAATCCTGCGAATTTCACACAGGATTGGATTCTCACAGCATTTAGGTTGGTTGCCAGAGCCCCAGCACTGAGGGAAGGCACAGAATGGCCCTCGCTGTGTGCAGAACTCACCAGGGCTCCCTCTCCCAGATACAGAAAATCACACACTGGGATTTCCTTGAGTTGCCTCTGGCTTCCCTAGAACATAAATACCTCCCAGGCTGGGGGTAACCTGTCAGTCACAGGAGCTCCTGAGAAAGCACTGGGAGCATTTCAGTGTTTTGGGAATTGTAACTCTTACCTGGTTCCTTTATTTTCTCTGGTGATTCCCAAATGTCTGGGTATGGGCAGATGGAGTGGGACTCTGTGTTTAGCTATGGGATACTTGGGATCCCTTGTAAATGAGGGATGCACAAGCTGAGTTCCAGGTAGAAGCTAATCCTGCATTTACAGTGTCTGCAGCCTGGAGCTAAAGGATCCTCCCAGGCCTCTGACTCCAGGCAAGGGAAGGTTCATAATGGAAATCAGGCATGGGTTATTGAGGAGGAAAGCCTGGAAAATTTGTTTTGTTATCAGAGTGGCATAATTCCACAGGGAGTAAAGCTGGAAGAGGATCCCTGCTCTGCTGGATGAGTGACCTTTGATCAGCCACACTTCCAACACTGTAACTGCTCAGTGTCCTCCCTTCTGTGTCTGTGTTCCCAGGATAGATCACGGTTGTTATCCTCACAGTAAATACAGTACTGGATACTGGCTAGGAATTAAAATGAGCAAATTCCATGTGTTTTATGTCATTTGGCATCCTGCACAGCCCCCCTTCAGTTTGTCAGAAATTCCTAAACTAGAGCAAGGTCACATCTGGTAGCAATTTTGCTCTGCCAGATGAGGTGTAATCCCATAAAACCAAACTCATTTTCTCCAGTGCCGCTCGAAGCCGAGCTCTCCTGCTCCTTTTCCATGAGACCTGCTGCTTGTCCTGGGAGCTCTGTGGAATGACTCAGGCTGGGAGACTTTTCACACTTTATAAACTGCAAGGTTTGGAACACAGCTTTGTGTCCAGCACACAAGGCAGGACAAGCAGGGCACAGCCCTGGAGTCTATGGCTCCATTCCTCTTCCTTTTCCAGCAGCACATCCCTGCAGGTTGCTGTTCCTTGGTGTTGGATGTCTGTGCATCCCCTCATTCTCTGGGTAACCTGGCACCTTGGGTAATTCATGAGACACACATAGAACACATCAGATGGACCAACAAAGTAATGGAGCAACCATCAGCCTTTGTACATTGTAGTAACTGAAAATAATTCCCAGAAACACGGAATTTTAATAGGAGTCAGTATTTTTATGTTGGTTCACGTTGCTGCTGTCCCATATTTTGCTGATACTGGTTATTTGGGTATCTTATTGCCTTAATTACTCCTTCAAAGCCCTTTGTGGAACTTGGTGAGCATCTCAAACCAGAGTGCACCAGTGAGGTGTCATCACTCACAGAGGGGAGGGGGGTGACATGGCAATGTATTATAAGGTGTTATTAAATCCAATTAACAAACTTAGTTAAAATAAAAATGTTCTTTCAAGGTTGCCTGGATTTTATGCAAGGATCTTGAAAAAAAACCCCAGCAGATCAGAATTTCAAAGGCTTAGTATTGTTACTGTTAACTGTTAGCTAAATCCACTGTGAGTGGGGAGCACTGGGCAGGACCCACCTTATCTGCTGTGATTTTTATGAACCAATTGAACCTTTCTGTTCACAGGCCAAGTATCCTGAGATTGTGACCCTTCCAGAAGGAGTGCTGGGAGATTTTATAATTCTAAGGAACCCCAAAGTTTCTGGGTAAGCCAATAAATGCTTTCCTGTATTTACACAGGTGAGGGATTGCACAGGCAGGGCAGCAGCCTCATGCTGCAGCTCTGAGTTCCTTCTGTGGCAGGAGGTGCAGGGATCCCAGTCCCACCCCAGCAAAGCCCAGTTCCTTGGTGCCTTGCCATTAAAGAACAGAAAGAAAAGGGCATTTAGTGTGCAATGGAAGCAAAGCAACTGTGGCCATACTTTTCCATTGTTTTAGAAGGAAATCAGTTAGATGAAGGAATGGGATTTGTTTGGGCTCCTTACAGTTAAATTTAAGATGGTGTAACTTAGCACTGTCAGGAATTCTGTAAAGACCAAGAAAAGTAACTACTTAGTGAAGGTGTCAGACCATTTCCTTTTCCTGTGACACCTTACTTTAACAGACTTTCATTTATATGGAACCAACTGGAAATAAAGCACAGCTGGCTTCATTATGTTTGTGTGTGGAACTAGCAAACAAACCCTAATAGATGATGCTGCTTCATTCAGCCAAACCTGCCTTTTAAAACTAAATGCTTTAACTCAGGGTTGCAGGAATTAATTGTTCTTAGACTATCCCAGATAGGGAGTAACTTGCTTTATTTTACAGTTTCTCCTCTGGTGCCAGGTGCCAATTCCATTACTCTCATTCCCTCTCACCTACTGTCATGGAACACAAGAGTTTAAGTCATTTCAGTGGCTTGGTAGAAAACAGACTGGCATAGAAGTTTGTTTACAAAATCCCAGAGCAAGCTGTGCACAAATTTCCAAAGGATTTGTAAAAACTAAGTGGTAAAAGGCTGACAAGTCACATTTGAAGGAAACTTTTACAGTCATGATAGATTGAAAGTCTCTGAGAAAGGGACCTTCCTCCTCACAGTGACTCACTGTGCAGACCAGCTTTGGATTAGGAGAGCCTTACCTCCAGTAAGGAGTGTGAAGGGTGGAGGGAAAAAAGACAGGGAGTTGTAAAGCAGCAGGCCAGCTGTGGATGTTGTTCTGCACTCAGCTCCTGCCTCACCATTCCCTTGGGGTGGTGCAGTGATCTCGTCCCACTGTGAAAGCTGGGAATCATGGCTGGCCTTGCACAACCACCAGCACTATTCCTGAAGAAGTAACAATGTTGTTAAGCTTTATTTTTGTGTAATTAAATCAAAGAACTGCAGGCCTTGGATAGATGTCTACCTGCCATTAGTTTAAAAAGGCCAGGAATAGCACGGTGGCCCTAATTCCAAACCCAGCACCTCACCATTTACGCAAACACTTCTGAACAAGTTTCCTGTTCTCAGCACCTGATCCTGAGGGTAGATGTTACATGAGGGGTTGGGCCAGGGGATGCTCAGTGCTCTCCTTTGCTTTCCTCTCATTTTACTGCACTGTGCAAATCTGGATGTACCCAGAACCTTTCCTTGTCAAGGGATCACTGGTTTTCCTTGGATTAATGGGTTCCTGAATCCAGAGATGGTTCATTGCATTATGTGAGGTGAATTTTGTTGCAGAGCACGAGGTTGAGCCTGGTGCCTGCTGCACTTTCTGCTTTGAAGGAACCTTAGAGACAGCAGCCTAAATAACCTGAAGTGCCTTTCCTGTGCCTCTGGTATAGGTTTGAATTAATGATTGTCTGGAAGATCCATCTCAATGAAGAAGGGACCACTACACCTGTCCTGGACCTGCTGCCCAAAGTACCAGAGCAAGGTAACCTCAGTGGCTTCGGGGACTGTTCCTGAGCCAGCCTCTCTCTCAATCTCATGGAACTTCAGCACCCAGAGCCCAATCAGACAAACCCACCCCAATTCAGCAGCAGCTCCATTTCACCTCCTGTGTAACTTCCAAGGGCTCACAAAGCCTGCCTGCCTGCCTGCAGGTATCCTGCTTTACCCACCTGCTGGCAGCACTGCTGCAGCTCCTGGAAGGTAAGGTGCACTGCTCTGTTTCTCCTGCAGTCCTGGAGCAGAGGCTGGTGAGTGTGGAGAGCGTCCCTGGCAGCTTCCGGAGCGCCCTTCGGCTCTTCGGGATCGAGGCAGCCATCGAGAACCTGATCCAAGCGCTGGGCCCACAAAAATGAATGCCAGCATTACTTACACCAGGTAGCAATTTCAAAAGTAGTTTTAATTAAGGTATTGTGTTACACAGTCTATAATTTTATTGAATATAAACATTAAGTTATTTTCCATTTAGAAACCATACTCATAAAACATGCTATCTGTACAATTATGGCACGTTATATATAAATTGTCATGACATGAAAATAAATACAGCCATTTAAATACAAAAATGCCAAATAAAATAGTTACATGTACAGAGTGATTTCATTATAAATTTATCTTTCTGAATCATTAATGTACCAGAGTGGTTTATCTTCTTAACATTTTCTAGATACCTGGAAATTGTTAAAAGATCATGCACTGTCAAAATCAAGTCCATAAAAATCCATTTCATTTCACAGCTCTGTAAAAGTACAGTGATTTTAAAATGACAAGAGAACAGTAAGAGACTCCTAGAACGAAGAGTTAAACAGCTTTCTCATTAAATTAGGGTGAAAGAAGACAATTTGAAGATTTCAAAGACATACAATGCTAAAAAACCCAAAGGTAACTGTATGAAGTAACTTTGTTCCACAAGGTGAGTGTTGAGACAGCACTAACTAACCCAGGGAGGCCCAGAATACTCCTGGGGACAGGGGAACCAGTCACCTCCTGCCCACTGCAGCACTTCCTTTGCCTTCTGACTTCCAGGAGGAAATTCTGGTAACACATTACCAAAGCATCACATTTCACACATTCATCCTGAAGGAGCAAAACAGATCAGACCAAGGTCTTGCCCTCTCCCTTCACTTCCATCAGAAGTGCCATGAGCCCATCTGGGAACTCTCGGTGTTTCCAGGAGTTCCTGCTCTGCACTAGCACTGCACCCAAAGTGATGTAAGTCAGGTGCTTCTCAGGTAGGGAGTAACAGTTCCTGGAATCAAGAGCCAAAACCCACCAGCTGTGGGCTCCCCTGTGATGGGAAGAGCCCTCCTTTCCAAGGCCAGAGTGGTTGGAGCTCCCAGCAGCACAACCACCCACTCCATGTACCAATGGGGAAATAGGTGGAGAAACCAAGAACTAAAGCAAGGATATGTTTCCAATCCCATAAATGTAATAATACACTATTTGACCACTGAAATATTCTCCCACTGTTCTGGTAGGTCAGGAAAAACCAACAGTCCAGAGCCTGGTTTCTGCCAGACTGGGCAGCTGAGCAACACCAGAGATTGGGTTTTGATGAATGGCAACTAACTCTGTCCTGTTAGATAAGGCAGGTTCAGTTCAAGTCTGGAATTCAGTACACAGGCAAAATTCATTCCTGCTTCTCCCCTGACATGGAACTGGTTCAGCTGGTTTTGTGTAACCTTTAGTTCAGTTCATCTTTAGCTCCCTCCTCCTTGCCTGAAAATGAAACTGTTTGCTCAGCACAGACACTGCTGTTTGCACATGAAATTTGTGTAAAGTTACAGCATAAAACTCTGGAAACTTCCCCACTGTGCAGGGTCCTTCCTTCCTCCTCTTTCTATTAGCTGGAGGGTTTCTGGATTTGTAAGTAGCTCTCTCTCCCTCCAGGTTTTCTTTGGGAAGAAGGGGTTATTCCTGCTGTCCACTGCCACATTATTGCACTGTTGTAGTCTCACATCTCAGGCCCTGGGCAGGGGCTGAGAAGGGCTCCTGGCACTGGATGCCAGCACTGCCAGCTCAGGTCTCTGGCACAGGGGCAGTGCTGTCTCTGTGTTTCACATTTCTGGCTTAAGTTGTGCCAAGGTACAAGAGGGGCCTATTTCTGAATTTCAGGTAAAGTGAAAAAATTCAAAGGTTACACTGAGACCCCAATACAAATCTGTTTTTAGGAGTTAACCTACATGACCCTGCACACCATTACAGGTAAGTACAGGCTCTAGGTAAGAGCTCTTCACTGGAGCTGGAGGAGCATCTCTGCACCAATTCAGGTGTCTGAGGAACAAAAAGCTGCAGATTTAATTATCATACCCTCAGTTCCAAATCAGGATCTTCCCAAGGATGGCTTTACTGCAGCACCTCCCCAGCCTTCAGCTGCACAGAGCACTGCCCATATGCAGCACTGACACAAGTTCACCCTGGCACAAGACTGACCTGCTGCAGCTGCAGGGAAGAAAATGGGATTCTGTCACCTTTTTTCTGCATCACTCAAAGCAAAGGAGCCTGAAAGCAGCTGCTCGTGCTACACAGTGTGTGGGGCATCAGTGTAATAGTACCAATGTTTGACACTATCCAAAAGACCTGAAATGATCTGTAACACTCAGAACATATTCTTCTTATAGATCAGTTTAAATCAGGCAAGAGCAAGCTGTGGTTTCACCTTCAATAGCAGCATATAAGGTATAGAGACAATAAAAACTAGTATGGCAGGTAAGTTAAGCCCAACTATCATATCATGTAAAACTCAAGGTTGCTTACCTTAACCCTTTGCACTTTATTTCAAAAGCTTTAGGTAGATACAAGGTGATCACACAACTTCTGGAGGCAGCCTGGTGTTCCTAGTCCATGCATTAGTACTTAAGTGTTCTGCAGTGCCAGGGCAGTTCCACAGATCAGCCACTGCATGGTTGTATTTTCAGTGGATTAATGCTAAAGTGTTGTATAGGTTTTGCCACAGCATTCCCTCCTTTAGTAGGGATGAGGGAGACTCAAAGCACAGGCTCCAAGGCAGTTCTCTTGTTAGTAATTAGGTTTTCTATGTTAGTGCAATACTTCAGGAAACCTTTAATTCTGTGCTCTTTCAATTCTAAGGGAGTAGACTTTTTGTATTAATTTGATCTGTCCTCTAGTTCAAAGTATAGCACGTTACCTGTTCTGTCACATTAAATACATTCATTAAGGTTACCTAGCAAATGTGTGGCTTAGTGCTATTCCAGGTTTCTGAGAAGGCATTATCCATTAGAAATCATTTCATAAAGCAAAAACATTCACAGCTGAAAAATGCACTGAACACAATAGAAAGAAAAAAAATCACCATAACTGTATTCCAATAATCTTTCACTTCTGCATGTGTTTGAATAAAAATAACCTTAAGGGAATGGTTACACTTTATGGAGAACTAATGTGCAGTCCTCATTCTCCTTGAAGAGGTTGGACATAACTGGGTCCTCTTTGGCCTGTACATTCTTCAGGTAATAGTTGACTATTTCACCATCGAGTTTGTACTGGTGGGGAATGCTTTCATAGGGCTTCAGGTCCAGGTCCAGCACAGAAACAGAGAAGGTGAATCTGGATTTGGATGTCAGTACCACAGGTCTTTGCTCAGAGCTGGAAAATAAAACCACACTGCACATCTGAGTCACTGAAACCACTATTTTTGATTTATGTGTCCCTTTACAGAAGTGACTCTAATGTTGATCTTGCAACTTTTGTGGGAGCCCAAGAAAATAAACTGCAGCTAATGTAGCACTTAGGAAACTATAGCTCCAGCTTTACCAGTCCTGATGGGACCCTGCTGGCAGCTCTTCCAGTCATTTTCCTTTCAGCTTCCATACAGCTCAAGTCCAACATGACTCTCATTTGCTGTATTTAGTAAATCTAAGCTGTTTCTAGGTGGTGCATACAAAGCAGCAGCCTCATTAACCAGCAAAAGCAGAGAAGTGACTGCAACTCCTGCTTAGGTTCAAGGTAATAAAACATTTAGTGTGGGAACTGCTGTCCAACCATGCTGAGGGATGGAGTTCTGAAGTCAGCCTTTGCACAAGTCATGGCCATCACTAACACTTCACTGCAGAACTGCAGGACATGCAGAAAAAAGCATTCTCTAAAAATAAAAGGGCTCTGGTAAAGCAAAGCCCCCTGCAGAAGAACAGATTAGCACTGCTGACACAAGCCAAAAGGGATAATATTGTGGCAAAGTCTCCTGCCTGACAGCCAAAGCTGTCACCTCTTGATTATTGTCTTGGTTTTATTCTAATTGGGTCATTAAAGGCACCTGAGCTTAAAAAAAATCTCTTCTATGAGAACACCAAGGCAGAAAAATTGTACCTAGTTAAAACCATCCAGCACTACTATGAACAGTCCATTCAAATTTTAATAAGGGAATAAATATAAAACTTTGATCCTTTTGATCAACTTAAAACTCTTCAGAAACATTGGTCATAAAAGTCTTAAATCAGAACTGCACTAAAATGCTCACAGCCAAATATTTGGACACACCAGCCCCATACACATCCCACACTTTTTTTAAGTGATTGAATTGCTTGAGCAGTATAAACATCTCCAGTTTCTGAACAACTGGAGCCATTCCAAAGCAGGTACAGGCAGCTCTTACCATTCATCTTGCAGGCAGGGGGAAAGGGCAATCATGATGGAGCAGTCTTTAGCAGTCATTGCTATTCTGTACTGCTGCACCTGTAAAACAAAATAACACACATTTTCTCTTAGATTGGTGTTTCCCTGAGTAAAGCATCCTGTTCCTTACAAAAGGCAGCACTGCACTCCCTGTATTGATATGTTGGCACTTTAAGAGCTGGAAATTCTCTTTGTAACAGAAGGTTGGCAATGCAGGTAACTTTTGCATCATCCTGTATAAGAATCATTTATTTCCTATGGATCATGTTCCTAAAGGCCAAACAGCACCAGTTCCAGCAAATGCTTCCCCAGTCTAGAAGGCAAACAAACAACTTTAAACAAGTTTATTTTTCTCTCAGGAGCTGATGCTAGAGGCCTGGTTTTAACTGCCTCTGCTATAAAGATGCACCGTGGCACAATGAGGAACTTGAACTGCACAGAGTCTGCCAAGGCAGCAGTGCTGCCTCCATCCATTACCCAGCCCTTTCAGTGAGACAGAGGTTCATTAGCACTGACAGACCAGAGGTTTAGAAGTACCTTTGTTAATGCAAAGGCCACTGTCCCATCATCTTCCAGGGAAAGGTCCAGCAGCTTCTCATAAAACACTTCATTGTAAGGTCCATCTATCTGTAACGTGCTCCTAGACAAATGTGCAAAGAAGATTTACAGACTGCCAAAATGAGGTACCAGTTTCCAGTGTGATCTTTCTTCAGCAGCCCAGATACTCAGAACAACCCAACAATAACACTTGTCCAAGTATTAACCCACTGCCAGCCAACATCACAACAGTCCCTGTAATTCACAAATCACTCAAGATTTGCTGCTGCTTAGGATCTGGGTTGTGTGGGGTTTTATAAAATGAATCACTCCTAATTCACTGCCACCTGTGTATCACTACAAAATTACAGGGGTTTTGCAAAAAAATGGGTAAGTTTCAAAATTTGTAGCAGTCTGCAGGAGCTCCAGCAGCCTTGCTGGAAGTACATATATAAGAAATATATAATAAAATACTGCTGTTTTTATCTGTATATTATTTTGTACATGAAAAGTATAAGCTGAGGACATAGGCATGTGCTAATGGGGGGTGTCCTGGCCTCCTTCCTTCCCCCTTTGAACAGCTGAGCCCCTGCTGAGAAGCTGAACCCTCGCAGGGGGGTCTGTCCCACACAAACCCCCCACAGATCAAAGAACACATTTTCCAGTGCTCTGTTTCCTGTGTAACTGCACAAGCAGCAGGGACTCGTGAGTGAAGCCAGAGTGCCCTCGTGTGAGCACAGGAGAGGAACAGCACCCCAGTGAAGGCTTCCTGCAGCAATTTTTATTACACTAATAAGCCTTATTTGAGGAAACAAAAACACAGCTTGCAATCATCATTATCCCTGCAGACATTCCCAGATCTGCAGGTACTGGGGACAGGAGAAACCACCCCTTTCATTGTACCCTTCTGCAAATACACACCCACCACTACTAACAAAGAGGGTGGTTTTCTCTCTTAGCCTGTTGGGAACTTTCCATAATCATTACTTAAAAATTCAGGCCAAAGTGACCAACAGCAGCTGGAAGTTCAATTAGAAATTCAGAATATGCAGTGCCATGCAGGAAAGTTGTACAACATAAGAGTGTGTGCACAGAGCCAATCCTGCTGCAGTCCTGGTTACTTAGGACTGGAAAGAAAAGCCATCAAGTCTTACCTCTCTTCAGGAAATTCCTCCAAGTACTGTTCAACTCTATTGTACAAAGGATAGAGTCCTTCAATATCCAGCATGTCAAGCATCTGAGCCTGAAGGGTTTTATAAAGGAGACAACCCCTCGGTAAACCAGAGCTTTCCAATTTATGTTTACCTAGAAGAAAATGCATTTTAAAATAAGGCAGAGACAAGTCTTAGCTTCAGCTTGCTGTTACATGTGCTTGTTAAAAAGTCCAAATACTTTTAGTCCAGTCACAGGGAGGGGGAAACCTTAAAACACTTCAGTTTCCAACCATTACAGAGCAAGGTGCAGGTTCTGATCTGCACATTTAAACAGCTCATCTGGGACTAGAATAAAACACCTGGTATTCAACTCTACAAACTGCCTAAAAACACAAACACCAAAACACACCCACATCCTCTGCAATCTACTCATTTTGAGTCCACAAGAGACATTTCTCATCTGAGTTTGAAGCCACCACAAATTCACTTTGAACAGTATCATCTGCTGACAATAATTTAGCATTTCAGCTCTGGGATCTTTTTCATACCATATCAGGAGAATGTGTTTGCTACAGTTTCTCTAAGACACCTCTTTCTCCAACATTACAGCAAACCATGGGCAGTGAAAAAGGTCTTCCTCAAAAACAGAGTAAGAAATGTGCTGTTTGTGTAATTAGGAAAACTGGCAGCATCTTGAATAATTAGAGCCTTACAGAAGTCATGCACTGAGGAATTAACAACATTTACAGTTTTCCAATTCTCACTTCCTTCCTTTTCCCTCTGGTATTCAGACCTCTCTTTACCAGGAGAAGAGCAGCTGAAGAAAAGAACATAAGCTGTGCCCTGGTGGGGGCTGACAGGAGGAGCAGGGAAAGGCAAAGTACAGGCATTGTAATAAACCAACCAAAGCAGCCCAACTTCATCACATACAACATAATTCCCCACTCAGCTGGAACACCTATGACTGTTATCAGCTCAGTGGTATTTTCTTCCATTTTTTTCTACCACCTCCTGAATTTATTTTTACCCCTGTCATGAGATACAGTGCTGTAAGTGCTTGCTTCAACGTCACATATATATTAAGAACAATTACCTGGCAGCTACACAGCTCAGAACTCTTGTTTTAGATGCCACCAGAATTCCCCTGTTTCCATTCTCAGATCAGTATTAATAACCAAGAGACAAAGATCTGAATTGTTACATCAGACAAGGCTCTGAGAAACTTGGTCTGGGGGAAAGTGTCCCTGCCCATGGCAGGGGGCTGGACTAGGTGACCTGTAAAGGTCCCTTTCAACCCACACCACTCTGGGATTCCATGAACAGTTCGTTATGGACAATTTTCCCAACATCATCCCTTACCATTTCTTACTAGCTCCTTATTAAAAGCACTTGCTTCACAGTAGCTTCTCCCTTGTGACACGGGAACTGTCTTCATGTCGCCTGCCCTGCAGGAATCGGTGCTACTCAGTAGCGCCATGGTTATCACGTGGATTAATTCCTTTACAATTGTCCTTGTGCAGTGGGGGCCACTGAGCAGCCCGTTGGAAGGGAAAAAGAAAGGTTTTAAGTGACGAGCGAGTTCATTCCAGTCAGAGACACAGTCCTGGTCATCCTTACAGCCATAAATTAGTTCCCCGTTCTGCAACAAGGAGAAAAAGAAGGTTTTAGGCACAGCAGGAAGTCAAGTTATTCATCCTGAGCTGCTCAAAGCATGAGGTGTGATATTTTAAGCACAGCAAAGTGTTATTAGTTTAACAATCCTGCACACAGACACACTCACCATTCCCAATCTCTTACAAATTTGCCCTCCTACGTTTAATCAGAACCCACAGGTAACAACCTCTGAAGGAGAACGAAAACCACCACTGAAATCAAGTGCTACTTTCCCAGCTTAATGAACTGTAAGGAATCAGAACAATACAGGTGAATGATACTTAGCACATTTTCCTATTGCTTCTTTCTGACTAATGTCAGGAGTGAAAAATCACTGTGTGAAACACCCTTCTTTTACCAGCCCAGACTGCCAAAGGGAAGGCAAGGGGACAGAAAAGGTGTAATAGTTACCTGTACTAATGCAAAAATAGGGTACTTCATAGAAGTTTAAGTAATTCAAATAGTTGATTTAACATTGGAAATAAATTGAAAATCTTGTTTCCTAGAATTAATCTGAAAATCTCCACAAATCATCAGCCACTGCTTCATATTTTTCCTACATGAATGCCATGGAATGCCACTTTTCCTTCCTCAGTGAGGCCTGCTGTGCCTTGGGCCTGCGTCAGTGCTCTAACAGGAATTTAAGACAGTGTCTTTGCAGTAACATGCCAAGTTCTCCATTTTCTTCTTCCTGAAGCAGCACAAAGTTTTAAAACCTTGGTTACCTTAAGAGTCCTTTTCTATTAATTGTTCCTCAGCCATTTTTTTCCCACTAATTCATTTTCCAGAGAATGGTCACAGCCCCAAGGCTGCCAGAGCTCCAGGAGTGTTTGCAAAATGCTCTCAGCCACAGGGTGGGATTGTTGGGGTGTCTGTGCAAGGCCAGGAGCTGGACTTTGACAATCTCCATGGGTCCTTCTAACTCAGGATATTCTGTGAGTCTGTGAATTCTGGGAAATTATTATTTCTCTGTCCTCACCTGGAATCTAACTAAGAACTTTCCTGTTTCCTTCTCTTGATGGGGTCCAACAGTGATGGTGCTGATTAGGCAGGTTTGAAAGTAAGATCATGACTGTTTAGATGCTGAAGTCAAATTGCTTAAAAGCCACAAGGCAAAAAAAGCAAGCGGAGATTTAACTGTTTACCTTAAATATTTTCAAGTTGTTCTGTGCCTCCTGTAATAAGCTCTTCAAAGCAAAGTGCATTCTTTGTTTATTTCTAGGGAAAACAAAATAAAGCCAAGAATGTTTTATCACAGCTTTTGGATGTTCATACCTGGCATGAGCACATTACTCATGCTGAGGTCACTACAAAGGCAAAGTGAGCTCAGACCTGAGCAAACTGAACAGCTCTTGGGTGCAATGTTATGCTGCAAAAGGCAGCTCTGATTGCTGAGATAGGTGTAAAGAGGTAGACAGCAGCAGATATAATCACTGTAAAGGTCAGACAAGCCAGCACTGATCATCCATAATGGTCAGTGAAAGGCAAAGTAGTTCAAGCAAAAAATCTGTAATGCAGATTTTGTTTGTTGGGGTTTGGTTGTTTTTTTTTGCAAAAACACAGAGTGCTTACCCTGAGAAGAGATCCAACGGGCAGTATTTACTTGGTCGCTTCCACTTTCCGTTGGCTACCTGTGGAAAACCCAGAGCACTGCTGTCACCCACTCCAGCTGGAACAGCTGCTCTCCTGTTTAACAGCCAGGTGTGTGGCACTGCCATCCTGCCCTCAGAGGCCAGGACGTTTAAACCACTTTGGACACAAAATTCATGACCCCCTGGGTGTTCCTGTCATTTTCAACTCGGGTCACTCCAAGTGCATTCACAGGAGAGAAAGGTCACACCAATCCCAGGGCGTCACAGCCTCGGCACTGCGGCCTCACAGCGAACACGAGGCCCTGAACTCCGTGCCTGTTACGTGCTGTTTGTTGTAAGTCACGGAATGCACCCAGTGAGCTGATCTGGGAAGGAAGTTCCACATCAGAGTTTGCCCCATCACAGCGTTCATAGTCCCCAAAGGCTGATATTGTATTTGTTTGCTTCCAGTTTCCCACAGAACTTGTTCCATCTCTCACTAAACAAATTCACACCCAGCAACTCAGCTTTGTATCCTCCTACCAGCTTTAGTCATATCAGAGATTTGAGCAAGTTTCAACAGGAAAGCAAGCCTGGAACAGCAAATAAAGCACAGTACAGCCAAAGGAAAGCAGGGTGACTTAATAATTACCTTTAGATGCTGATGCATACAATAACGACACACCTTGTGCTTTATCTCCTGTGAAACATGGCTGGAAAAAGGAATGAAGCCACACTTTGGCTAAAACAAACAAACAAAAGAAGATCATAAATACAAATGTCTCTCTCTATAGAAATATAAAGGCACACGATATACAAATCTTTCCATTTAAAGGAAAATTTTAAAATACTGAAAAAACTCCAGCACTTAAAAGCTGAATTACTTTCAATTATTTTAAAAGATAAAGACACATGTGGCCTCCAGAAAAGCTAGCAATACCTGGGAATTTCCCAAGTTTCAAAAGATTGGGAATTGGAAGAGGAAGGGGAGCTGTTTCCTCCTGGGGGTGACAGAGAAAGCAGTGAGCTCCGCCTTCCCCCACTGCTGCACTCCTTGAAAACTGCTGGGGCCACGTGCAGTTACAAGTGATCACACCTTGATCTCGATGCAGAGGATGGGCCGGTGCTCGGCGAAGCGGAAGGGCTGCAGCCGCGTCAGGTTGGGAAGGCACATGGCGTAACCGCTCCGCGTGTCCATGTCCTTGTCACAGCGGCACTCTGGGACAGCGGGGGACAAACCACACAGGGCAATCAGCCGCGGCTCCTTGCTCGCCCTGGAGCCGCGCGGGGCGTGGCACCGAGCGGGGAAGGACAGGACACGCGGTTTATCAGCTTTAGCCAATTATGCACTCGCACAAATTTGCCCTCCCCATTATCAGCGCCTGGTTTCAGTTTCCTCAAAACCGTCCCAGGCACACAGAGTGTCCCAAGAGCTGCTGTTCATGGCCAGCTCCCAGCTCATCCCAAGAAAGGTGAGGACTGAAACAGCAAGGAAATGGATTGGCCAACTACAGGTAAAGTCACTCATCAATGTATTTATTCCAAGATGTGATCTCCTCTTTGGTTACTACACATGACCTCAGCTGAGTCAAAAGGATCTGAAAACTCCCAGGAATATCATACACTTAAGAGGCATTATGTAAAAAAATCCTTTGAATAACCTCTCTCCACGTGCAGCCTTTGGGACACAGAAAGGTCTGAGAGATTTTAGTTCAAACTTAACAAGAGCACACATTCCCAGATTTTCAAGTACCTGTTACTAAACAGACACGCAGAACACAGTTTCAGTTACAGTTTCCACTGCTAAGGAAAATGCCCACTCTGAAAAATATATTGCAATAGAAAAAAGAAAACTGAGAAACCAAAGCCTCAGGCACCAGCCTGCCATGCCATACTGCTTCACCAGCATGAGCAAGAAGCCTTCTGTCTCCAATAAAATGTTGAGGTTTGTTTTCTTATTCTAAATTTAAGCAAATGTACATCTTTCACACCTTCACAGCTGAAAGTCACTTGCCAAATCAGAAAAGCAGAGAAATCTGAAGTATTAGAGAAGCTCCTCTGCATGTTACACAGGCTTATGTGAAGGGTAACATTGAAAGAAAATCCTTGAGGTTCAAAAAAATTCCTGCTAAAAATGGGCAGTGAGTTTCACTGTTGTGAAGCACCTGGACACCTCCTCACCAACCACATTTCAATTCCCAGCAGCTGTGGACACACAAAGTTTAACTTTGACAAATAAAACTAAATTCTGTCATTCATTTCCACCAGAGTATCACTGATTTTCTAACTTTTATTAGACATTATTAACTTTCCTCACTGGTTCCTGGCACTGTGGAACTGCTACTCAAACAGGTGAGGAAAATTCAACAATGGAGTGTCCTGTGCTCATTGTATGTAAATGAATTCTCTTTTTTTCTTGGATCAAAGGCATCAAAGCACCTGACTACAGTACTTTGATTTAACACTGTATTTATCTTCAAGCAGTTTTGCTAAAGCAGGAGTTCCTGGCCATTCTCAGGAACATTTGGGAACATAAGACACCACAAGGGCCTCTCTCTCTGCCCATTTTAGAGTTATCACATACGACTTTTAATTCTAATACACAACCCATTTTTCCCACAACAAATTTTCAACTTATCACTGTCTAAATATTAAAAAGAGTTTTCTTATATTCTGAAGTGTGATGCTTTTTTACTTTAGAACAAAGGAAAATGCTTTAGAGCTTGAGGAAGCCTCCTTTTAAATGCCATCCCTGGCACTTACCTGGCCTCTCTGGCTGGATTTTCAAACAGAGCTGTCTTACAAAGTCTAAAGGCAGTTGAATAATTTCCTATTGGGGGAAGAAAAAAAAAAAGAAAAGAAAACCTTTTAACACAAAAATTAATACCCAGTTTGGGAGTCTTGAAATGCAACAGCAAAGTTCAGTGGGTTACACAAAGTACACTGAAGTGTGCAAGTCAGCAGCTTCTCCCTCTGACTGACTGTCTGTGAACATTTGTACCTGCAATCACAAGCAACACCTCTTCCTCTATAAAAACCAAGGACTAATTTAAATAAATGCATGACAAAGAGCCTTTTTAGTGCAAGTTTAATGTGTGTGAAGCAACCTGCATCATTTTCTCCTTTCCACAAATGAAAAAGTCCCACGTCTCACATCCCACCCTTCCAAGGCACAACTGTGTAACTCAAGTTCCAGCTGAAGCTGTAACTTTTTCAGTCATCTGATGATGCTCAGTGAACAAGATCTGGCTGCCCTGAAGAACAGAGCAAGGGAAAAGGTGAGCTCTGCACAGAAACCTCAACAATTTATATGAATCAGGTTTCTCCCCTTGTTTTGCAGGTAGTCTAAAAATCTCTCACACACAGATGCCCCTCTTGCCATATTCAGAGCAAAGAAATGACCCCACTTTTCATCAGCAGCTTGAAATTGCCAAACCACTGAGTACAATCCTTTCACCTCATCAGCACAGAGCAGGATCCCTGTTTGCATCTAAATGCTTCTTGTGTGTATCTTGCAAATCCTGGCACTCAGTGTTCCCCCAAACACTCCGGTCTTTGCAATGCCCTTTATTTTAAAAACAAATCATTTACCCCATGGTGAACATAGTTCTCCCCAAAGAACTGCTTCATCACGTGTTTTCCGAAGTCTACGATGTTTTGCAGGTGGTGCAGTATTTCCTCTGGAGTCTGGAAGACAGAAATGGGGTAACTGAACTCTGAGATAATGATAACAACACTGCAGAACACACACACATCCTGGTCAGTGATTTAACAACTTAATTGCTGAGCTTGGCAGCTCAGTGCACACTGAAGTCAAGCAGACACGTCAAACATGCCAAATTTGTTTCCTTGCTGCCACTTCAGGGGCTGGGACAAACAGAAGAATGGTCAGAAAAGATGATTCTTCCGAGGTTTCAGGGGGAAAAGGAGAGAGAAAGTGACAAAGGTGGACAAGGGGGAGATTGCTCAAGACCTACTCTGACCATTATTCTTAAAACAGCTCAAAGAACTGCAGCAGTCCAAAGAGGTGCCCAGGGTGCCTCCCTGCCAACAGCTGCAGTGCAGGAGAGGCTTGGACTGTTACAAAACACATCGTGGAGACTGGGAAGAGAATGGCTGCAAAGACTGAGCCATATTCCAAACCTCAGCACAAACAGGTACAGAACCTGCCATCTGTCCCAAATCCTGCCCCAGGCAGTGAAAAATCTTACTCTAATGTGACATTCTGTAATTTCCTAAGGAAACACCAAGTTCTTCTACAAGACACAAATGCCAAAAGCTCGAAGGAAGCTCTGTGAGTACTGGAAGCAGGACAGGGACAACTGCACAGTCAGACTTGGACTGACTCCTGCTTGTTGAGGAGGGAGCAAAGGAGCTTTACAGCAATATTCTCCCATTCCCAGCACTCCAGCACACTCTGGTTCCCTGCAAGGTATTTTATTGTAACAACAGACAACCTCAACACTACTCTGTGCTTTTGTAACACACACACACACACAAAAAAAACACTTAAAGACTCACAATGAGATTAAGTGGAGGAAAAGAAAGTGCAACACTCAGGTACAGGTTAAGAGAGGAAAAACAAGAGCAGGAGAAAAATATCTAAACAGAACAGAGTAAGAGGAAATAAAATAGGAGAGGACAACACTCAGACACTGACAAAACTTAGAGAAAAAGGAAAGACCACATCCAACACAAATCACAAATGACAAACAATCCCTCCTTTAACTTACACAAACTCTGAATGGTGAGAAGGAACATTACATCATCTCACTGGTAACAGAAATCTCAGCTAATTCACATTTACAGACGGTTCTGACCTGGTTTCCTGATGTACACAGCACCACAGGTTTGTGTTTTGGTTGGCTGGGGGTTTTTAACATATATACACAGACTCACATACTGAGAAATGGGCATTTCATGAAAATATACTGGTGCCACTTTTACTACATGGAAAGATCACCAGTTAAAAAGATCAGTACAACCATAAAACTATAAATCAAGCTTAAAACATCCTTTAAGAGCAAGTAGATTTGATATATCTAAATAAAACAAAAAACAACTAACAGGCTACTTAAGCATCACCTTTTAACATCAAAAACCACAAGGATGAAAAGCTTTTGAAGGACCCATCATTACTGCCAGCTCATTCACCAAAACTCCAATAGGCTTTATACAACAAAAATGTTTAGAAGTCCATTCATGCAGAAGATCATGTACTAAAATAGCAATATGCAATTAAAAGCACTCCATGAGTCCTGACACTTGACTTTCTACTCAAGCAATGCAAGTCCTGCAGCTACATTATTGAGTATTTTTCAATCATAACAATAAGGTTACAATTCACAATAATACCACCTTTTTTAACTACTGGATTATCTAATCCCAAATTCATAATTAAACAGATAATTAAGAATACACAGTGGCATCCAGACTTCTTTACCTTTCCCAAAGGAGTTAAGCAGAAGAGACCGAGTGCTATTTGTTCTCATCTGAATTTCAGTGTGTGTATTACTAGAAAATATTTTGCTTGAACTGCTTCCTTCAGCATTGTTTACCTTGGATGACCTGTGATGTCCTGCACAGGCACAGAAACACTTCAGAGCCTAACTCATTTTGCTCAAGTCAGGAATACAGATTACTCCTAAAAAAAAACATTTTCTCCTCTGTCATTGTTGCTATGTGCAAGTTCATCCTAAAACTCTGACTCTCTGGGATTTGTTAACTGATCTGATGATAAAATATTTATTCTGCTCTGCTCCAAGAAAAAAAATGGTCCTTTAAAAAAATCAATCACCAGAATAAGTAAATATATTCAAATTACAAAACCTCCTATTTAGAGGGAATCTCATATCACAAAGTCCACACACTCCCAAGTGCAAGGCAAATGCAGAACACTGGAGCCAGCTCTCCTCAAAATGCAACACTGGAACTCAACTGTGGTTGGTAACTGAAAAGTCACTTCCTGGCTTACTTTGTGACTTTCTTATATTTTGACAATATTTTAAAAACAACTACTATGCAACAATCTCTTTGAACTTAAAATTTTAAAAAAAAAAAAAAAAGGAAAAGGGCAGGTACTCAGTGTTCTGTTTTCCTAAATAAACTGCAACAGACTGACTTTGTATGTAAAGTTGTGGTCTAGTGCTCTGCTGCTATACTAAAAATTGAGATAAGCACTGTTTCCTTTCTTGTGATGCACTGGACTCTTCGCTGCTCTTGTTAACACCAAACATTATTATCTTGGGCTACTACAGAAACACAAGATACATTTTTGAAACCCTGCCAATATAAGCAGCTCAAAACTTGACTTGAGTCATCTTTGGTTTTACCAGACCTTTTTTCAAGTGAAATAGTAGCAGAAAGACCATCAAATAACTCCTACATATGCTGTGTTCACTAGCTTTGCCTTCCTCTACTGCAGCAACTTCTCCCTTGTTAAGTTAAATGCTTTTCACATTCATCTTCTTGATTTAAAGCAATAAAATGCCCTTTCCAGATGTTTACTTTGCATTTATTCTTGTTTCTTTTTTCCTTAAATTAGGCATACACATGCACCAGTTCTCAGTAGCGCCCCAAATGCTTTTTGTATTTCCCTCATCAGAACTGCCACTGTGCCTCACAAAGCCATGGTTCAGGAGCTGCTGTATCTCTCAGGTAACACACCCTAAAGACTCCTCTCAAGGCTGAAGAAATGAAAGAATTTGAACCTTGTGCTCTCTTTTTTCCTTAGAACACTGTGTTTATGCTCCACCCTTTTTTATCATTTTTTTATCCCTGTTAAAAGAAATCTAAAGTAACTCACTTCAGTTCCTTCTCAAGCAGGAAAACCTTATTATTCTGTTGAAGGAACTGGGAGATTGTGTCCTGCCATGTTCTTTTTGTAACAGACAGGACATTAAAATCACTCCCTGACAAGGGGTATTCTGTGAACATTTCATGTGTTTGTTCAGATTCCACAGCTTTTTAGCTACTGAACAGGTGGTCAACAAGGACACCAGTTCTGTGCTGCTCCTGTTCTGTCCCACCTGGCTACAGCCAACAAAATTCCTTTCTTCCCCAGCATCCCTGTGCTCCCACAGGTGGAGAAGGCACATTAACACCGTTCCCCAGCTGCCCTTACAAAAGCTCTACCCTCTGACATGGCAGTCTCACACCCTGCCCCACACAGAGCTCTTGGTACCAGCTCTCACATCGTCCCAGTTACATAAGACAACCTCAAATTTCCTCCTGTTGCCAAACCCCCTGAAACACAAGCACATTTCAAAACTTTATTCTTACTCCTGCCAGTCACAGCTCTTCCAGAGGTTTCTTGTTTCTCCTCACACTGGCTATTAGTTTACCCAAGGGCTTTCAGCAACAGGACATGTTTAAATCTTACCTTATTCTGGTTGGGGGGGGACTTCAGAAACCGCAGCACCACACAGCGCTGGAGGAAAATAGGAGAGAATAGGGTTTCATTAGCATTTATGAACAGCACAATTGTCTGATTGCCCAATCTACTTCTCTGAGAAATTAAGGGGAAAAAAAAAAACACAAAAGCACATTTTAGATGGTTATTTCCCTCAACTTGAAATCAAATACACCGCTGAAATCAAACACAGCAAAGTCTGCTGCCAGCTCTGCCATCAGATTAACAAGGCAGCCACTCTGCATTTCCAGTCACCAAGTGCTCCAGGGAAATGCTCCCTTAGCTTACAGCACTGCTCTGGAAGTCTGGGAAGGCACAAACACCACCACAATGGCAAAGTCCCCCAAAAGGGAAAGGAGACAAGGCCCACTACACTTACAGTATCAGCACAGCATTACAAGTTATTAAGGAGACACCAGTTACCAGCAGCAGCTACACAGCTGAACTTACCTAAACTAAACCCTGCTACTTGTGAACCTCCACAAATAAATACATAACACAGGAACAAATACAGTAGGTTTCCAAATATTTTATCTTAAAACCATAGAAAAACTCACTAATTTTTGTAATTCTTAGAATTTTTAATCAGTTTTGTAACTATTCAAAAACCTTGGGACTTTGATTTTAACATGTAAAGTCTGACATGGTGTTAAGGAACCTGCAGCCTTTACAAGGCAACACACAGTCCTGCCTCTGGTCTGCCTAAATATCTGATCCTCAAGATATTTACTCCCACTGATGTAGTTCAGCTCATTCAGGTACAACTGGGCACCACAGAAGGTAGAGACAAACAGTTGTTTTCCAGAGTTCTCTCTTAGCCAGGCTGTCTCCATTTGGGCCTTTCCAAGACACACCAAAAAGGACTACTTCCCATTTAAAGCACTACCACAGAAGTACATGCAGACTCTCTGATAAAGACAATGCAGTCAAATGTCCCAGGTGCACTTCAGGTTCATAGAATCCAAGGTTTTCCCCTACCAAATTATTTGCCATGAAAAAACCTCCCATAGCATGACAGCACCAGATCTATTCCGTATTTCAGGGCTGAAAGCTGTCTCTGAACGGGCTGAGGGAGAGAGCTGCAGATATCTTTAATTACTAACATGGAAAGAAAGAGGAAATGAGTGAAACTGATGACAATGTGCCATCCAAAACAATAACAAAACTAGGTCCAGGTTCAGACATTGCCACTGAAACCCAGACACGGCCCCTTCCAGACCTAGGAAGTCTCACAGCAGCATAAATATCATCATTCACCCACATCTGGAAACACTCTCACAGAAAAGGATACTTTGCTGTTGATTTGACTTGTCCTGCAAGATGAGTATCCCAAGAGCAAACGAGACACCACAGAGTGGTAATTACCCTCACCTGGATCTGGTGACACTTCTCTCTCCCTCATTATGCCCTCCACATGAATACCAGAGCCCAGGCCTGATGAGCCTGTAGCTGTGTGGGAAGTGTGTTCCTCTTAGTGTTTCAACCATTTGGATCTCCTGCTTTAATTATTCATAAGCAAGTGGATCGGTGACGGAGTGATCTGATTGTCACTTCTAATCCATTCAGAAACATGATTCTGTCATCTTGCAAGGCTGGTGTAGATATGCATCTTTTAATCAATTCCCAGACAAGATTCCAACCAGTGCTCTGGAAAACCTGATTTGCTCTCACAGGACTCAGGACAGCATTTGTGCATCACCAAGTCATTTCTGACTTGGAAAAATGACAAAAATTATATATGACAAAAGAAGAGTGTGTTTGCTGGTCTGAAGATGTCAAAAGGAAATACAGCACTGTTCAAACAAAGCTTTGCAGATGCACTTAAACCAGCCAGCTCACACTACACTTCAGTAAGACTATTAGATGATTAGAGGAAATAAAAAAACAAAAACATCAAGAAACAAACAAAGCCCAAACACCAAAACCAAACCTAAAAAAAAACAACCCTCAAAACAATTCTCTCCCATTTGGGGGCAAGTTTCCAGCTAGATCCATCCCTTTGTGCATTTCAATACCAGTTCCACAGCACCAAGGTTGACCCATCAGATGTCACAGATGCCAACTGCTTCAGAAGCATCACCACCAAAAATATTGGCCCACATTTTTCATGCTATTGCATTTCTGATTCACTTGGCTGATTCTTTACTTGGAAATATTGTGGGTGGTTGTTGCCATGAGGGTTTTTTGTCAGTTATCTTAAAATGCCTTCAATTTTTTTTATATTTACAGATTGAACACCAAATATGTACCATACTTATCTGCATGCACGAGAATGGCCCAAATCCCAAAGAGAACAGATCTCTGAAGAGGTTTTCACTACTCCTTAGCACTTTGAGAATCAGATCAACTAGATCCTAATGTTCCCCAATTTTCCTTCTCCACAACCAGTGGGAGGGCTTACAGAGGTGCCTAGCACCACTTCCATCAAGGCATTGTCACCACCAGAGTATTTAGTTAGCTGGGTAAGAGTTCCAGAGAGATAAAAAGATGAAAAAAGCAGGCTGGAAGCTGAAGGGAAAAAAAGAAACAACGCATGGATGTAGGCAAATGTAACACATAAAACATTAAAAGGCTTCATATCTCTTGAAGTAAGATAAGTTAGAAAAATAATTAATTCAAAGGAAGAATTCTCTACAATTTTTTTAAACCCTGCATATGTTCAGTCTCCATTTAGTGACAAAAGGCTAAAAATAACCAGCCCATCAGGACATCAAACACGAGTGCTCTTACTCTCAAATAAGGAATTTAAGGACAACTCTCACACCAGAGCAGCTTGACAGCAGATAACAAACAATGTTCTTAGCGGCTCCAGGACCATACTAGGGCACAACAACAACCATTTCCAATTGTTATGGAAAACTGAAAACAAACACTAGCAACAAGGATACCAAAACTTGTGTCTCTGAAAACACATCCACAAGCTCTGGGCCGGAGATGATGTAACCAGAAGTGTTCCCGAGGAGCTCGATCCCAAGCCACAGCCTTTGGAGTCTGCAGCCTGAAGTTTACAGCCCCACCAAGAAAGGCAAACACTTCTTTAGCACCTCATCACAAACAACTGTTTGGGTTAGAGCAGAACAAAGGCAAGGATTGCCAACAAGGAGAGAAGCAGCTGTGGGAGGAGCTGTGAAAACACTCGAAGTCGGTGGCATCAGGGAACCAGCGGGATGTGAACACACACAGTTCGTGTCCTCGTGTGTACGGGGAAAAACGCTGTTCTGGGCTTAGTCCCCAAAGCCTACCTGTAAGAATTTTTATTCTCCGGAGCAGTTACCTCAGCTATTATATTAATCTTACTCAATAAAATCCAAAATACAAAGTAATCCTTGGTAGCTCGGCCAAAATATGACTGGCGTCAATCCAGGTACTTTGGATTAGGCTGTAGCATTATGAAACCAGGATAAAAGCTTACAATTGTTTCTTTACAGTTTGGTGTTTGATATTGACCTTATTCTATGACCTCACTGTCATAAAATGCAGGCTTCCTGAACTGGAGAGTTTTTAGAAGTTAAACACAACTGGGGCAAATCTATAATCTTGATATTCCCCTTCAGGGAACAACCTCGTTTGCATCACAGAGATTTTTTTCCAGGTCTCTTGCTACATTAGTAACAAAAATCTAGATAAGAGTTGGTGTCAGTGAAAGAAACAGGAAAATGTATATTAAACTTAGCACAACTGCTGGTAAAATCGCTTAGATATACAGAGAGATGTGTATTTTCCCTCTGCTCTTACCACCTCTGCTCATGCGGGTTTAAAATAAGTTTCTGTACAAAAATACAAAGAATCAGCCTGTCCAAACACAAAGCCTGGGAAACATCAGCTTCTCCTTTTCCAAATAAGCAGGTTCACGTCATTTGTTATTACTCTATTATTATTCTGAGCAGCACACATTAGCTGCTTTTGTCTGGAGGCAAAGCACAACTCCGACTTCGCCTTCTGGAACTGGAAAAGATTCGCGTCTCCTTGATTCCCAACTTGTGTTCACACCTGCAAGAGCCACCGGTGGAAAACAGGACACTTGGAGAAGCAACTGGAACTCTGCCCCTCTTCCCACACCCATCATTCTGCCTCACTCTGCACAACCTCAAATTCTGGCATCTAAAAACTGCCCAGTATTTTTGGAAGCACCATCTACAATTTTACATCACAAAGTTGCCCACCTGGTGCCTAAAAAGGCACACAATACAGAAACAGAGTAAGAAAACACATCTTTCTTTTAATGTTGTCCATATAAAAGTCACAAGTTTCCAATCATAAGCATGGGGGGAAACACTTCAAGACTGGTAACCAATCTTCTCTACAATTTTTACTCTATTTTTTGCAACTAATTTCACACACCACCACCACCACCCACTGCCAAAGGAGAGGAAGATATCAAGTCAAATATTTTGGCTGTAAGGGCTCTGAATTTCTTTATAACTGGTTATTAATTCACTGTGTTTTGCTGACCCTGAAGAGCAACCAATAACTTATCAAACAGAGCTCTAAGGATGCCAGACCTATCACTGTGGTTATTCAGTGCTACCTAATCATTGGGGATTTACAGGAACTTACAGCAATGACCCCTACAGAAAGTACATTCTATCTAATTTTCAGTTCAAGGGAAGGAGACAAACTGATCACAGTGATATGCAAATACTGATTATTGACAGTTCCAAGGGTACTCAACATGAACTATGGAATTGTTTAGCTAATATTAAGCTATTCCTGCAGTAGCTCACTGCATGCAGTATTTATCAAATAAAAAATTATTCTGACTTTTTTTATTCTAAATCTACATCCCACAACCCCTTCAATTCCAGTTCTAGTTTGAGGGATTTGAACGGAAGACAATGGTTTTCTATTCAGAAAATGCAATTTCTGGGAAGGAGAAAAATGGACAAAGAAGTGTTATCTTCACATCTCAGAAAAGACAGTGACAGAGAGAGCTCCTCCTTCTGAGAACTGATAGAACTCAGTGAAAACATGCCCACCACACTGCCCAGGCACTTCAGCCACAGCTTACCTTCATGATACTCAACACAAGGCATTTGTAAAGGCCTCCTCATCCAGGGTCAGCGTGCTGTGCAATGTGGAGGGTTGTGAGAGATGGAAACAAACTTAAGTGCTAGAAAACTTTGCAGCTTTTGAATGAAATACACCTGGTAATACCATACACAATTGTTTTCCAACTCAGTTTTGTTCTGCTTAAAGGTGGATAACATCACACCAAACAAAGTGAGGAAAGCTACATTTCCTGCCAGTATGGAGGAAGTTTAGCAATTGCTCACACATAGTGCAAAGAAGCATTCAGAAATTAGAACAATACTCTTATTTAGCATAGGAGTCCTTGAAGAACAATGGTTTTATTTCTTAACATGCATAAAGGATTTCTAGCCTGGCATCTGGCTTGACACCATTCAATATGGCAAGCCATTATTTGAAAGCAAACCCCATGATACTTGTTTTCTTTAGCACAGAGCTCACAGCTTGCATCAGACTTCAGGTGCTCATTCCAATTTTTTTTTCTGCTTGGTTATGATCTTGATTCCCATGAGAGTTAAGCACTACTTCAGGTTTCACTTTATAGCTAAGCTTCTATAACCTTGCAATGCACAGATGGTACCAATTCCAAGAGAATTTAATGACTGCACTCTGTGAGAGTGAGAAGGAAACGTCTGCCCTTCAGCCAAACCAGCTAATCAGAGTACCTGAAACGATATCAAGCTATACACCCACTGGTACAAGGTGGAAACACATACCAGAGAGACAACAGAATGAATAAACCCATTGTTGCCTGGCCCTCAGTGTGATTAGCACTCTCTGGGTAGCACAGCACGTAGCCCTGACATCCTCACTGTGAAACACAAGGAAAAACTGGTCCTTAACATTTAAAAGCATATCAAATACCTTGTCCATCTGTCAAACAGGTGAGTTGTACCAATCAGGACATAAAAACACATCCTAAGCTTCCTTCCTTTAAGCTGCCCTAAAGCCCCCTCTATCAGCAACACACACTTCCCAGCATTAAGCTGCCAAGTCATCTGATGTTACGTTGGGGAAACCAGGCATTCCAGGAAATTATTAATGGGGGGAGGAAATAAAGAGTCAAACCAGTAGGAGGGATTAGAATGAAGTTAAATAATGAAATGGACAGTTAGAACAAGTGAATCATTCTCAGCTTCCAGAACAACTCAGCCAAGAAGGCACCTAAGCAAGCCTTGTGCTCACGTAGAATCCAGCGCCTCTGTTCCTTCCCGAGCAAAAACAGGTCAGGGAGAACAGTTCAAGGAGGTCAGAACATTTCCTTGACACTTTATTCCACGTCACAGGCAAATACACTGAGGCAAAAGGAACAGGCACTGAAAAGCTGGGAGGGAGGAAGAACCAAAAGAGTGAATGAAGTAGGCTCTTAGACTGAGCACTCCTACACAGCTTTGGGTCAGCCAGGCTGCTTTATCCAACCATGGCCACTGTCAGCTGAGGGCAGATACAGCAGCAGCACAGGAAAGGCACACAAAGTTCATCACTGCATGAAAAGCATCTGTAACAGATACAAAAGAAATCTTTTTTAAGATAACAATTTGATCTCAGCTGCAAAAGGAACTCATTCAAGTTTGAGCTAGCACTGAACCCAAACAGAAAAAAAACAGGATCACTTCTAATCAAGGCTAATGACCTCCTGAGCTTGACTGCAAACCTGGGATTTGTTTTACATTTTCACTGGATATAGCCTTCAGCATTCTCAAAAGTCACTAAAAAAAGGAAAAAATAGACCCAAAGTAGAGTTTGAATTTCCAAAGAAGGTCACCAAAAAACAAGTCTGCTCCAACACTCATTATCAGCAAAAGACAGCACCTCTGAAACAAGTATTCTGCAGAAGGAGAGAGGTGCTGCTGCTGCTGCAGTTAAATGCTCACTGTCATATGGCATCAGTGTTAGACCACAGAGCTTCTGTGTCCCATCTCCATCCACACACAGGCTGTGTTTCCCCATCTGCATCTACCAAACTTACAGCACTCATACAGGAAAAGTTTTAATTGCTGCCTTTCTGCTCTCTCTCCTCTCTTCATTCAGCCCTGCTACCCAGTGCCACCTTCCCTTTCACTTCATGGAAGACACTAAAGTGCTCTGCACTCAGAGCATAAACCTGGTAAACCCAAGAAAATTTTAAATTTAACTACTGGTTCAATATGGAATTGAAATCCTGATACAAAATTAGAATTCCTTCACGTTGACTCAACCTAATAACTTGGGGGAAATGTGTGTCAATAAAAAGCTTCACAGCTAATTCACAGAACTGGAAGTACTTCCAACTATTAATTCTTTGTTTATAGTAAAAGCTTTGTAGATTGTACTCAACTAAGTTAGTTCAATTAATTATGGCACCGACAGTCACAGTTGTACCTGTTTAGCCAAAGAATAAATACAAACAAATACAAAACTGTCTTTTTTTCCATCCACTGACCAGAGATGTGTATCTAAGCACCAATTAGCCAAGGCCAATGCAAGGAATCACACAGTTTAACACAGGTGTCACAAAGGTTCCCAAATTCCAACTCAATCTGGTGACTGCTCTCTGTTCCTAAAAACTTCATTCTTGTTCACAGCAAGACAGGCATCTCTTCCTTTCTTTCCCACTGATGACACACCCTGATCACATACCAGGCTTTTTCAACTCCTTTTCATAGCTGCTTCAGTCAATTTGGGCAGAAGGGCCTCTGTTTGTTTACAATAAGTAAATAAAATTTAAAAATCAAAAGCTATGACAACTAAGAAAGAAGGACTACTACCTTTAGTCATCAAGCTGTCTTCCTGTCCTTTTGTCTAAGTAGGCAAAAGGTGTGCAGGTGTGGGGGTTTGCTAAACAATGCTGAGAGTTAGACACTGCTGAGATATGCACACACCCAAAAAAAAACAATTCTGGAGAAGACAGGTCAAAGAAATGCTCTATGAAATTAAAATAAAACAAACAAAAACAGATGAGGCAGAAAATTCTACAGAATGAGATACAAAACTCCCTACATGATTCCCAAACCCATCAAAAGCAGGAATTAACACAAGTTTAGAATGAAAATAGAAGAATCTCAAGAAGAATCTCAAGAAGAATCTTATCAAGGAGACAAAAATGTTTAAGTCTTATCAAAACTATGCCTTTCCCATCAGTCAAAATAAAATCCAACAAATACAAGTTATATTTTACCTTTTCTGGTAGTGTCTTTCTGTAAAATAACCAAGAAACCAGAACATGGCCAGAGACCAGAACAGAGCAATATTCGGAGAGGGCCACTATTAATAAACTACTGTATTTATAACCACAAAACCAGCAAAATTTCCCTAACTGAAGTTTCTTTAATACAGGAATCAGCAGCTTGTTCTACATTTCCATGAAATCAAGACATTCATAGATATTAATGAAGAAAAACCAAAACAATCAGAACACAAGTGAACAGAAAACAGAACACAACTGAAAAAGCTTTGCTTTATAGTCAGGGATCTGGAATTTCTCAGGAACAACTTGGAATTTTGCAGGAAGTCAGAACTTACACAAAATTCAATAGCACAAAATAGATTCAGGCAACTCCACACAGAAAAAAAAACAGGACACACAAGTTTTTGGACTTGTACAAAATGACATCATCATAAAAAGCACCTTAAGAAAATTCTCTCGATGAGACAGCAATTAATGATCAGCATCATCCTCTTCTACCAAACAAGACCAGAAGAAAGCTGCAGATAACTAAGTCATTGCAACCAGAAGCTTTACAGTCTTTCAGCAACACCCTTCTGTCTAAACATACAATCCTGTCCTCTCTTCAAGTTTATTGCAACAGAACTGAATTTGTCATTATTCTTTATAAACAAACAACCCATCAGCCACAGGAAAACTATTTCATAATGCAAAGGCACTATGAGGAACAATTATCTACCTTGATTTGACAAAATGCCCCTTCTCATAGTTATTTCAAAACCCCAAACCAAATCCCTCTCTCCTCTATGCAGAAAGTGACTTTCCTGCACAGGCTTTGCAGCCATCAAAATGCAGGTGCCAGCAGAAGCAGCTACAGATGCAGTGAAATCAGACACTGCTGCTAAAACACGAGATACCCCTCGCTGCCAGCAGCTCTGCTCGCTACAGTCCCCTGTGCAGGCAGCACAAGGATGGGAAGAATGCCTGCTAAAGCAGCACTGGGACATCCTCCATCTTTACCACGGGTCTTGAAGGGAAAAGAAACATCACAGAGCAGAGAGACACTATTTGTTTACTACAGGCACCAACTTTGAGAATCTTCTGCGAGCTTGATTACCTGGCTTGACTCCCTCACCCAGACTCCTCAGTTACGCTTCGCTTACCTTCTCCATCTCCCCTCCTTCCCTTTTCCTATTAGTTAAGCTCACAGATGCTCTGGAGATGGTTTATGCATTTACTAATTAAGTCCTGTACCAAAAGCCAAGGCTATCTGCTGGAGCTGCAGACATTCCAAGACATGAAGCAGATGAACACTAACCATCTGGGCATCTGAAGCCATAAACCACAGCCTTTTGCAAGCGCATGCCAAGGTTGTTCTAGACCTTCTCACTGAATAAAAAACAAGCTGGGGAAAAAACCCTCCTATTTTCCACCTCCCCACAGTCACCCTGAAACACAAGTCTAATGTTCAAATGTGTTTTAAAATTAGGCTTTTGGTTACCACAATAACCCAACATTCAAGAAGTAAAGCAGAGGCCAGGAGGAATGTACATACTTCATCTCACAAAGCAGCTAATGCAGACTGCAAGCACATGTTTCAACAGCAAAAGGAAATCCAAGTTATTATTCCTAGAGTTGCTTACACTACTCTCCACAAACATCTAGTGGAGCCTTTTGAAATGAAGTGTTAAGTGTCCTCATAAGAGCAAACAACTGATTAAAGTGCAGAATTCCAAAGGAGGATCTCCAGCTCACTTCTGAAAAACTAAGGATCTGCACTGCAGAAAGACACAACAGCTTACCAGGAGATAACTGTTCTGCAGCAGCTCCTCTGAACCCTCTCTACTGCTCATGAGTAGAGAGGAGGAGGGAAAGCACTGTTTAGCTGCTCTCTTCTTAAATCTGAAGCTAAATTTGAAGCAGAAGGAGCAACTCTCCACTAAAAACTCAGGGGAAAAGACACCTCCTTTCTAAACCACCTGGTTTGGCTGATGGTGCTTGGCTGGGGGTTTGTGGAGCCGTATCTGTCCTGCAGCACAAATGTCTCACCAACACCTCAGAGTTACCAGCTGTATTTCACACTACAGTCATGAAGTAGGAAGATTGTCTGTTCATTCTAGCACTTCAGCAGACTGCAAGACTACACAAAGGCCTTTTGACCACAATTCAGTTTCAGTTTGGATTAATTCATTCACAGCTGCAATAAAAACCAAAAGGAAAAGCTTGATCGCCAGATAAATTCGTACCATAGTTCTGTACATCTTCTGAAACTTTAGATTCATCAGAACAGAAACTTTAAAGAACCATGAAAGCAGAAGTTTGATTGTTCATCAAGCAAGCAAGCAGAGAGCTTCAGTGATAACAATGGGAACTGGAAATGCTCAGCAAGCATTCCATCTTTATTCACTGGACCACTGTCTAAATGCTGCCAAACTAATTAAAGTAACTCTGTAGAACACCACTGGAAGAAGAGATGTGTTGAGTAGCCCATGCTGTGCCTCAGGATCCTTGTCCTTCCCTGGAGGGATAAGGAACAGAGATGCACTTGCAGTGATTTCAGCACACAGAGAGACTCCCATCACTGTTATGTCCTGCAGGATTAATAACCAGCAAGAGGAAAAAGCACAGCGAGCAGTGACAGCACTTTCATGGGAACAAGAGAGCACATTCCATAGGATGCCAGCATCCACTGCCAGACAAACCTTTGTCTGGACGCACTGGAAAAGTGGCTGTGTCCAGGGCTTATCAGCTCACTGCCAGCAGAGCTGTTTGTTGGGCATGTGACTTTTCCATGACCAACTTTTTAATTTGGAACTGGACTGGAATAACAATGAGTTACATTCATGTCTTAAAGGGCAACCTACAGGGAACAGAGCACCTCAGGAAATAAGCAGAGCCTTAAACACAGGAGAGCAGCCTGTGATGACATGGGCCTTACTGCCTTTGCTGTCCATCCCCAACCCAGCCACAGCCCTCTCAGGCAGGAACAGGAGTGTCCACATAGGCTGCCTGCCCACCCCAGCCCACACACCCTGTGTGCTGCAGACCTGACCTTGCCCAGGCTGTTATCAGAGCTCCAAGGAGTGGTGCAGAGAGCAGGAGTTCACAACACCCTGGACCCTCACTTTGTGAAAGGCAAAGCAGCTTCTGCTCTCTTCTCCAGAAGGACAAGGATTCACTTTTTTGTTGAATTTAAAAATCAAAACTTCTCAAATTTTCCGAAAGCAAGGAAGAGAGGCTTAGATTTAGAGAGGTAGGGACCAGCTTCCTCTCCACATTCCAGAACATCACTACAGAACATGGGAACAAGGAGCATATACACTGTTCCAATCTGGCCTCTCACTTGTATCTGAGCATCCATTCATGTCTCTCTCACCACCAGCAAATCCCTATCCCTTCCTCTGGCACTGACACACAAAAAACATGAACTGGGAAGCTATGGAATGAAGCAAGCAAAGTCAAAATATCTTAGTTGTGCTGCTGATCCGTTCACACCAACCTGAGAATAACTTAACACCAGATCACGAGAACGATGATTAATGGTGCAAGCATGTCCTGTTCACAAGAAGCACAAAGTTACAATTAGCATCTAAATAGTATTTTATAGGCTTCAAGTTTATCAGTCTTTGTCATCAGTACACACAAAGATGTAAGCGTTACTGTTTCAAAGTTGTCTATAAAGGAAAAATTGTATCTATTTCACTTTCACTCTATTTTAAAAGTTTTCGCATCTTGTTAAAAAGAGAACTGGCGCACTCAGCAGCTATTCTGAATCACTGGCTGACTTCCTCACTTTCCACATCTTAAAGACAATCACAATTACATCACTAATAATCCATTATTTATCTTGATTCCCGTCATCCAGTGACTGAGTAGTTTCTACACTGCCTTTATTAAAGCTAAAATGGGACACGAAACAAAATCATACATATTCTTCTTGTACCAAAAACAGCTTTTAAATAGTATTTGATATAAAGAAAAAGAGCTACAGAAATTCCCCTCCTAAAGTTTGGAGAGCACCATAAGACTGCCAGCATTTTCTCAGACTTGGTATTTGTTAACATTTTACATCTAATTCACACTAATAATGTAGAAAACAGACATTAAAAGAATCCAGTATTTTCAGTCATTCATTTAGACATAATTTTAAAGAACTGTTCAAGATTCAACTCTTATTATAGATCTTTTTCTAGAAAAAGCCTACATTTCATCATTCTGGCTTTACTGAGTTTTAATCTATGAATCATCAAGAACATTCTGTGGCAAATCCATATCAGCTTTTAAACTGAAACACAAAAACAGCCACAGGCACTTTTTAGGAAAGGAATAAACACATTCAAGGGGCACATACCCCAATATATTAAGCAAATAACTACATGCAAGGGGGGCACGAATACACTGTCAGCATAAACTAACACAGAGTCTGCTTGATTGGATCCAGCTTCGTTTAATCATTACTGCTTTAAGTGCCGAATCTATTTTACTGGAATTTTTTAATAAAACACACCTCCATCCCCCCCATGTCGTCCCCTCCCCAAGAAACAGACAAACACAAAGGAAAAAAATCAACAAAACAAAAAAACCCAGACCAACAGGTAGATGGGAGAATGGGGATGAAGTGACCGCCGGGGTCACATCACACCAGCTCTGTGGCAAAGCCAAAAACCGAAATTAAGGGTCGGGAGCCCGGCCCAGCACTGCAGCGAGCGCTCAAACTCCTCACAGAGCCAGAGTCGGTGACAAAGGGAAAAACACGCCTTCTCCAGCTCGCTTTCTCCTGTCACATCACCCACACCCGGGAATGATGATGGAAAAGGTGAATTTTTAGCACTTTTCCTCACAGCTCCCATCTCCAGGCGGCAGCTGCCCGGCCATCGGCTGCTCTCCCTCCCATCCTTACCGGCCCTGACGGAGGACCCGGGCAAACGCCCGCTCACCTTCCCCACGGGACGGGCCCGATCTCCCCGGGACAGAAAACTCCTCCGGGAAAGAAAGCAGCGAGGGCGGGCGGCGGGGCCGAGCGGCCGCTCCTGCCGGGCCGCCCCCCTCATGCGGGCCCGGGCTGGGGCTCCCCGTACCTGGCAGTGTGAGACGACGAGGCTCTGGTTGCCCTCCCCGTGGTACTTCCATTCATTCTCATCCATCTTCTCCACTTCCATGCCCGGCCCGGGCCGCGCGGAGGGCAGGAGCAGCCGCCGGCCCCGCCGTCTCACGCCGCCACCATCGCGGCTGCGCCGCTCGCCCTCACGCCGGGAAGTCCCGCCCGGCGTGGGCGCCATCTTGGAGCCGGGCAGAGCCGCCGCCGCCATGGCGGGGCCGGGCAGGGCCGCCCCGGGGACCGGGACCCCTCAGGCGCCGCCCGGGCAGAACCGGCGGCGGAAAAGCATCTTCTGCCTCCGGGAACGGCCGGTCAAAGGAGGGGGTGGTCCCGCTCTGCTCTGCAATGGTCTCACCTTGAGTCCTGTGTGNCCCAGACCAACAGGTAGATGGGAGAATGGGGATGAAGTGACCGCCGGGGTCACATCACACCAGCTCTGTGGCAAAGCCAAAAACCGAAATTAAGGGTCGGGAGCCCGGCCCAGCACTGCAGCGAGCGCTCAAACTCCTCACAGAGCCAGAGTCGGTGACAAAGGGAAAAACACGCCTTCTCCAGCTCGCTTTCTCCTGTCACATCACCCACACCCGGGAATGATGATGGAAAAGGTGAATTTTTAGCACTTTTCCTCACAGCTCCCATCTCCAGGCGGCAGCTGCCCGGCCATCGGCTGCTCTCCCTCCCATCCTTACCGGCCCTGACGGAGGACCCGGGCAAACGCCCGCTCACCTTCCCCACGGGACGGGCCCGATCTCCCCGGGACAGAAAACTCCTCCGGGAAAGAAAGCAGCGAGGGCGGGCGGCGGGGCCGAGCGGCCGCTCCTGCCGGGCCGCCCCCCTCATGCGGGCCCGGGCTGGGGCTCCCCGTACCTGGCAGTGTGAGACGACGAGGCTCTGGTTGCCCTCCCCGTGGTACTTCCATTCATTCTCATCCATCTTCTCCACTTCCATGCCCGGCCCGGGCCGCGCGGAGGGCAGGAGCAGCCGCCGGCCCCGCCGTCTCACGCCGCCACCATCGCGGCTGCGCCGCTCGCCCTCNAACCCACCCAGAATGGGGTCGGGCTCACAGTCCCAATGATGGCAGAGCTCAAGCAGAGTCTGGACAATGCTCTCAGGGACAGGGTGAGATTTTGGGGTGTCCAGGAGTTGGACTCTGATCCCCATGGCTCCCTCCCAACGCAGTGTGCTCTATGATAAGGAGTGCCCATGTAAAGTACTCACTGTGGAGGATGAGCTCACGTCTGCAGCAGAGGCTCTGCACAAGGCCCAACACCCAACATAGGGGAGGTTTTGACCCCTTTGGGATTGCATCTCACAGAATCACAGAACCAATTAGGCTGGAAAAAAACTCCGAGATCATGAAGTCAAATTTACAACCAGTCACCACCTTGTAAACCCAACACGAAGTGCCAAATCCAGTCTTTCCTTAACCCCCTCCAGTCACTCCCAGTGACTCCACCGCCCACCTGGGCAGTCCCTCCCAATATCTTTTCAGCTACACTGGTTTGAATCTTGCAGACGTTTTCTCTTGCAGTCAAGTGTCTGTTTAATTAGCCTTGTGTTCCAATATGCCAAGGTCATTCAAATACCCAATGTTACAAGCAGAAAGATGAACATCTATGTAACATTCTTTAAAAATTAAACATTAAGCTGTTTCCTTACCCCTTATCAACCCACACTGCCAATTATGAACATATGCATACATGATTTATAATAAATAGAAAACAATCTAAATCCAAACTCCTTATCACAAATTTAGGATTAAAATCTAGAATCTTTAATCCAGTAATTTTTATGACTCTGAGTTTTGACCCCAAACAGTGAGACTTACCCTTCAATGACCACTTTAAATCCCTAAGGGCTCTCTGAAATTCCCCCTTTTCTTTCCTGCTTCCTCACAATGCTCTTCATGACAGATGCCAGGTTGACACAAAAGGAGGTAATTAACACTCAGAAGTTTTCCTCTGTTTAATGAACATTTGTATAACTTGCATAGTACCCAGACTTGACACTCTATTGCAGCTTTACAAAAGAAAGTCAAAGCCAAGTAAACTGGGCCTTTTTAACAGAGGGAGAAGATGCTCCTAGAAGGCTGAAAATAAAATGTGCATAAATCTGCAATGAGTCATTGATCTTTTTTTTAAATGTGTGTGGTGCTGTAACTTAAACACTTATCCAATTTCACTAAACTTAAAAAAAGAAGTGGGGGTTAAACAAAATATGTGACAAAATACTGACTGATAATCACTTTTCCCCTTTATAGATGCCTACATGAAAAAGGAATTCTTTCTCCTTTGGCCATTTGTAAGGTAAAAATAATGACAGTGATATCTTTAAAGTAGGTTTCTGTCATCTGTGTCTGCAATGTTTCTCTCTGTTGTGTAACTAGAAATGCATATCTAACATACAAAAATTAACCATATTGTTCTGACTTTTAAGAGTGTTCTAAAGAAGTTTCACTCAGGACTGTAAGATTGTGGTATTTATGACACTTTCTTTAAAAAGTAACTATACTTCAGGGAAATAGTATTTGAATACTTTTTAGGCTTACATGGAGAAATACAAAGAGAAATAATGTATTGTCTTGCAATGGCAAAACTAATTTGTCCCAATTTTAAAAGGGATTCTAGCATAGCAAGTTCTTTCATAGTTCTGAGAAATGCACACTTACAGAGTTAAGAATAAAGTGGAGGTTCTGAGTGCAAGGGTAAACAACACCAAGAGCACCAAGTTTTAACATACTCCTCCTCTCTAGCAGGGCACCTCCCTGTCCACCTTTTCCTCCAGCATTCCAAGGGGCAGAAACTGCCACAGGGGCAATTTGAGGCAGTGCTCTGAAAATCCACTTGTGAAACTTAAACTGGAGGAACAAAAGTCCGTTTAACATGTGTTATTTTTCCCTGCATTATCAGGTTTTATTACTCATTTCAGGTATTATCTACAATGGGCTTGGACTGAAGTATCAGAAGCTTCGGTGCCATTACTGACGTTCAGGTATTGCTTAAGTGGAATTCCTCTGTCAGGTGGTGTAACTACAGCTGGTGTGGACATACCTGGATGGGTTTTAATTAGGTGCCTTGAGGTCTGCAAGCACAGAGCTCAGTGACCTGCAAAATCCACCCTGGGATCTCAGCAGATGGCCAGGTATCCTGTGGTATTTCAGTATGTAAATAAGTGAGTCTAAAGCTGCAGCAGGAATGCATAATGTAATGGTACCTTCAGTCCTGCAGCTCCCACTTCATCCCCTCATCTTCTCTGATGTCACATGAAGGAGCTGGGAGAGCACACAGGCCTGAAATACATTTCTTTTCCTCACAGTGCTGTAACTGCATTGTGCTTTATGGCACAATCCCTGTTTCTCAGGGTCCTTTGGTGTTAGAGAGCCATCAGCACCGGACTCTCATTTGCCATCTTTTGCAATTTCTAAGTTCACCAGGCAATGCAAATGAAATGGTAAGAACAGTCCACAGTTCACTTACCCACTTTGAGGAGGAAAAAAAAAATTATCAGGCAAGTATTTAATGTTAACATTCTTTGCTATAAAAAGTTCATTAAAATCCACATCTGAGGGAAAAAAAGAGCATTACCTGAGACTCGTGATAAAATTGTGTGCTAATAACACAAAGGTCTTGTAAGAAGGATTTTTGCTATAATAGGTACATCTTAGTTCTCCTGGTTCCTGAAATGAAAGGCTTCTGTATAAAAGAAAGGATATTTTGTTCTTTATGAAAAGAGTAATCATGACACAAAAGATCCTATCCTGTGACCTAGAAATGTCTGCCAGGTTTAAAAATCACAAATTCAAGGCAGTGAGTGCAAAAATATTAAGTGGACTTGATAATACCACAGTGAAATTGTGCTTCTAAATACTACTACTATTTTTTAAACTACTACAGAATTTGCAGTTTCAAAAGATAGAATGATGTTTAAATAGGATTAAGTTTCATACTTTTATTATACTCAGACCAGCAGAAACGGGATATACTTATGTAACTCACATCATTCAAATTTTCAAGCTTTGGTTTTTTCCTCATATCAGGACAACACCACTGCTCCATGCCACTGTTATTTCTTGAATCCCTGGTTTTTCTACATAATTTCACACACATACTAACAGTGCAGGAAATGTCATGCTCTGCCATTTCACCATCTCACACTGACTGAGAATCACTGACCCTACCAAAGAAAACAAAGATTAGAATAGGACTGGAGTGTGTCATTCAGTGGCTTTTTTAGAAAGCATACGTGGTGCTTCAAACCACAGTAAAATATTGTAGAAATAGAGGAAGTCATGGCTTCAGGATTAAGGCTGTAAGTACCAAGAAAAGTGACTTTAGGTGAATAAAGGTAAAGCCACATCTGTGTTGTTAGCAGTTAAGAGCTTGCACAAACTTACCACAGATGCAAATAAACAGACATTATAACTACCAAGGACTTTAATTGCTACATACAGTCTGTGGAAGTTATAAAGTTATAGACATGGCATAAAGAAGAAATCTGTACTGTATATCTAACTCCAAAGAATTTCCAGGACAGACAATATTTTTTTACACATAGACAGAACAATTAAAAAGCATTTCCTATACACAGGAGTCCTGTCTGTTTATTGAAAAGAAATACAACTGTTTAACCAGTGGGACATGACCCAAAACACAAACAAATGAAAAACAATGTTGTGGTGATTTTTTTTGCCTGGTAAGAGAAAATACATGGAAAAGAAGATAAACTGTAGGAGGTCATTAAAGCAGAAGACTATGGTGAAATCCTAGTAGCTTTGGCAGGGTATTAAGGCAGAAAGGAACAAGACCAACTCCATCTAAGCACCTCCTTAAAGCCTGCTCTTACAGCCTCTAATCTGTAGGAGGAAGGAAAGATGAAGGGATAAAGAGCTTTTAGGCCTTGCCTTGTATTAAAGGACATACCAGCAACTGAAAACCACAATACTCTTCCCATAGAGAGATGAAGGCAGAGCAGTTCTGTAGCCTGGGTAGAGTGAGTGGCCACTTTCAGGCCAGGCCAACACTCCCCAGTGCAGGCTCTTGCTGTTAATGTTGCACTGTTTGCTCACCATCAAACACCTCCTGCAACTGCTCCTGGGGAAACATTCATTGTCTCCTGTCACAAACGTAGGACCCCAGCCTGGTGCCCAGCCCTTGGACCTGTTAATGGTTAAAGGACAGCATTAAACTTCTTTTCCACACAAACCCTGTGTGAACCTCTTTAAACAGGGAAGAAGACACACAGGTTAAAACCTGGTTTTCAGCTAAACCGCCGCCATTTGGCAACACACTTGTGTGGGAAAACCTTGAAACCCTCCCCGTCAGAACTTTTAGTTCACTGAGTACAAGGTCTCCTGAAGATAAATTACTAACTGGTGCACAATAGTCAAATGTTAACATTTCAGTTGATGCCCAGAAACAGCAATAACAGTGTTAACAGCAATAGGAGTGGTACAGACACACTAGGCATCAGTTTCTTTTGTACTTACTGAGAAATTCAGATTTATGTTCCCTGGCACAGCTGTCAAATACTTTCAAAGAGATAGATCCTTCACTTCATACCTACTACATTTTATTGACTGTAGTGTCAATAATTTTGGAGTGATCTCAGTGTGCAAATGGCACCATACAAATTTAATGTTCCCCCTGACCAGCTCCCTTGAAGAACACAATTTACTGGAATCATCACAATTTATATCAATAAGCAGAACTGATAAATAGCCAAAAGACACCTTCTCAAATTCTAAACCTCACATTATCTGTCCTCCCCAATACATAAGCACAGATGTAATGCTGTTCCCAAGCAGAGACACCAATACAAACATTATGGGATCTCAGAAGGGTGATCTTGTTCTCCATTCCAAATCTGGCCAGATATTCCCGTGTCTCTCTCACATCGCCCTTGGCACACAGACACCCATGAGTCACCTCAGAGCAGATTATTCATCAAATGAACGGTTGAGTTTTCTCTGGTGGGATTTTTTTCCCCCCAAATTGTTCAGTTGACTCAGCAGAGCAGCGTGACACAGGGCACAGCCACACAAGCGCTCCAGCCGGCCCGGAGGAGGACTGGGAACACATCCCAAAGCGTCTGGGAGAGCAGCAGTTGCCCTTCTGCTGCCAGCTCGCTCTCAGAACACACTAAGCTGATTATGAAACTGCACTTGGAGCAGCTGCAGAAGCTCCTGGCAGGGCGAACACGCGGGGCCCTTGCAAGGAAAGGAGAAAACACGCAGAAGGAACAGATAGCTCTGGGTGTGCTCTGAAAAAGCAGCAGAGAGCACAACAATGAGGAAATGTTTGGGGAGAGAGAGTTATGGCTGATTCAGCTGTTACTGACAGGGGGGTTGTTTTTTCTTTCTCCCTCACAAAAAACACATGTATTTGAGTTCTCCCATGCCCTCACTGCTCCATCTTCCCAGGTTATAAAAGAGAATTGAAGGGATCTGCACCATCAGAGGATCGGTGATAACACATTCCACTGAACTTCACTGATTTAAAACAGCTATTTCAGTGGTGACAATCTACAAGTCTCTTGATTAAGGTGGAATGAAGTGGATACTTAACAAGTGATTATGACATCTGACTGATCATCTGCCAAAACCAAGTGCAATATCCATTGCAATAAAAATCCTTATGATGGTGTCCTACTTGTATACTCATTACTCATTTATGCTTTTGTTTCATCTCACATCTTTCTAATGTATTTCCAGGAAAAAAAAATCCAAGTTGCTTGGAAAAGAAGAACTATTCCTAACAGTGACAGAAAGATAAATATACTGGAAT
>VZRX01000819.1:119793-131627 GCA_013398075.1 Notiomystis cincta
TATATATATATATATATATATATGCATACACACTCTAGATCTCTCAAGTCAAGCCTTTTAGCAAGGAATTAAATTTAAGATAATTGAGTGAGCATAAAATCGAGATTAAATTCTACACTTATAAAAACAGAATCAAAAAGCAGTGAAGCCCCTTCTCACCCAAAGCTTGGCACCTTGGAAGGTACAAGTCCATCTGGCATGAATTTATAGATTAAGAAAACATACACTGATGTCCTACTTGATGGCTGGTTCTGAACCTATCTAAGAATCTGTGATTTAAAAAAAAAAATTAAAAAGGCATTTACATTTACCAAATCATACCTGGAGACAGGCATTTAATTGCAGTTACAGGTTTCCAGGGATTTACAGTGTTGCAAAATAGATAAAATGGGAAACAGCCTCATCTGCTGATTTGAGGAGACACTATCAGGTGTGCTACATTTTTTTTTCCCTCTCCATGTACATCTCCTGGATCTGAGAGAATAAAATCTACAGGATTGAATTTTGGATTTGTTGGTTTGGTTTTCAGTATCAAAGCCATTTGCACACACTCCTCCATGTGATTGGGAGATCCCAGATAATTCAGTGAAAGGAGCAGCTCTGAATGTCCTTTCTGTCTCCTGGTTGTTAATACAGACAGGCACATCTGAAGGGATTGCTCAAAAGCTTTCCATTATTTAAGTTTCTTGTAATTTTACTGAAGCTTCACAGTGTTCCTAAATCAGCTATTCCATGGCATTATTTGTTTCAAACAGAAACGTTTGATGGACATTTTTGCTGTTGAGGGGTATTTTTGCTTGTTTAAAAAGTTAATTAAAACAAAAAAAAATTCTAAAATAAAACTATTGAAAAATACACTGATTTATCTTATTAAGCTTTTTATTAAAAAGCATTAGCTTTGAAAGAATAATGAAGAAATTAGTGGGAAACAGTATGGATAACAGATCACCCTGAAATTAAGGATGTAATTTTTGCTGTCTTTTTAGTCTCAAATGCACCAGAAGAGCTTCAAAGTCAATGGAAACAAACAAAAGGAAAAGCTTAAAATAGGAGTGAGGATTACAGATGGCAGTTGTAAAGATGCAGTCAAAACATAGAAAAAAGACAGACAGAGGCAAATAATACAAGAAGGGTGCAGAATATCAAAGGTCCTAAGCCTGAACTGTTATTTTTTAAAGCAGATTGCATTTCAGAGTTTAGTTCTAGAACATGATTTATCATGATGGGAAAATCATACCATAACTATTTTTTAATCAAGGACACAGCACTAAACCAAAATTGCATAAAGAGGCATTAGAGGAGATTAGAGTCACAGAGACTCAAAGGGGAAAAATGCCATTTCAGAATAACCCATGTTAACTGCCAAAATCTGGCTCACCAGAAATTGCTCACAGCAATTATTCAAAAAAGGAGCAGCCTAACCAGAACTTACCTGTTCTCTGTACAGCTGTACATATATTAACCTTCCTGGGAACTCAGTGTCCCTGAGAGGTGGAAATGTTATTTATTAGAAGATCCTTGTACAAGGACCACTCTGTGATCATTTAAAGCAGGAGGACAAACATACAGATTTTATCCTCTAAGCTTTTAGCCTTCCCTCCACTCTGTGAACCTTTCCCAAGGGCCCTTCTGAGTTTTGAGAGAAGCCTGAATTTCCCTTTTATTTCCCATCACTTCCATCTCGTGCCCCCACTCCCCTCATCTGTCTACAGGCATCATTTTACCACTCTGGGCTCTTCCCACCGGGGACACTTTGCAGAATGTTTTGGTGGAATGCCAAATAATCCTGCTCATGCACTCTCTCTCTTTACAGAGACAAGAGATCATTGGAACACTGGGACAGAGCACTGGAAAAAAACAAAAAACACACACACAAAGAGCTTGATCTGTCAGGAACTTGCCTTTACTAGCAGTGGATTTGGGAAGTGATGCTTTATTTCATAAGCAGAGATGCTGCATTTTATGAGATAGAACTTCCTTCCTGCTGGAGCATTTTTGCTGTACCATGTTCTATCAGGACAGCTGTTAGAGCTGAGGGGTTTTGGTTATCTCTGTACATAGATAAGCTTTACAAGATCTTGATGATGTTCACAAGACCTTCAAAACAGGCACACCCATGTACATATTAGAAATCCAATGAAATGACAGCAAACTTCCACAAGAATCATATTGTCCTTTTGGACCATGGTGTGTGATAAAAAGTTAATTGTCCTTTCCCACTATCAAAGTTTCAGGCTCACTCCTTCACATTGCTGCCAACTTAAAATACCCATTTGATTTCACATATATTTTAGTTTTTAACTCTTGGAGAAACAAAGTAGAATATTTGTTTCTAACAAATATTTACCTTTAGCAAAAGCAACCATTCCTCTGCCACCAATTTCCTAAAGGAATTATTCCAAACAAGATGTCTAAAGTAAAGGAAGTGTTACTGATAAGTCATTTCAATTAAAACAAATGCACAGGAACACTTTTATATGAATGGGGAGTTTATATAATACATGAGAGAAAGAACCCTGACTTACTGCTTTATTTGGTTTTATATGGAGATGTCCACAAAGGCACCAAGTGGACTACATAAAAATATAAAAAATAGTCCTTTTTCCAAAAAGTATAAACAAAGATGCAAATAACAGGTCCATAAATAAACCATGAGGGTAGAAAAAAAAATTCCCCCCAGACTGTTAATCATTAAAAAGCTCAGCCTTGTCTTTTTATAAAGAGAGCAACTACCTTTAGATTTTGCATATAAAGCTTTCAGTTCCTCTGTTTTTCTGCAGCTCAGTGAAATGTTTGTCAGAACACAGGATTACAGCCTGTACATGGTAACCTGCCTTTCATGCTGTCTCTGGGTGACAGGTGTCCCATTCCTCTGAAACAGGGAAAACACTCAACAGCTACTGAAAAACGTGGGGAGAGCCATCACTGATGGGACACATGTAGGAAAGAAGAATATTGGAAAAAACTAGGGAATAGTTTGACTGCATCCACATGAATTCTGTTGTGAAAACAATGCTTACAAATTTGGGGAGAGCAGAAGGAAAGATAAACAACACTCAGTGAATTTCAAACAAAAGTCAATTAAAGACATCAGTATACACTTGGGGGAAAAAAAAGGGTTCAAACTGCAACTTAGGTATTAAATAGAAGACAATAGTATTATAAATGGATACTTACTGGATGTCACAGTTTAACAGTATATTTTAGGGCTACTACTTCAGTAGCAGTTTTAAACAAGAATACAAATAGCTATAGATAGGCATAAAGCTGAGATGCTGAAAATGGAACTCCAGCTTTCATTTGTTTAATTGTGTGCCTGAAGCAGTGGAAATAATTCATCACAGCAACATGTCCAATATTGAGTTTACAAGCAGTTTACACACCAGGAGATCGGTTACAAGAAGAACAATAAGCCAGCACTGACACCCCCCAAAAATTCCAATCTTCAGAAGTATTGAAGTAACCACCAAAGGAAAAAAACTGCTGTAAAATTGCAAGTATTCTAATACTTATTAGCAGAAGGTATATGAAAAAAAGAGAAGTAAATAGTATTGAGGATCCTGTCTGATATGCTGAGTATGTTTCAGGTAACTTTTTCCAAAAGCCCACACATAGTTAAGAAAGCTGATACCAGAGCTCAGTATTCCCAACCACAGTTCCCTGTGAAGTGATAGTGGAAGAGATAATTCTCTTTGCAAAAGGAGCTTCCAGTCCATTTGAAATACTGCTGGCAGTAAGAACAGACTGCAAAGGCTCATTGCAATATAGAGTTACACTGGCCAGTCTGGTACAAATCCAGGAGCTGTAATAAGGCTGGAAAGAAATGCCTCATGGAAGTGCTGGATTCCCCTTCCCTTTTTATCCAGTGCTGGTAACAAACATTCATTTCTCTTCATTTCATGTTGATGCAAACGTTTAACAAATTCCATGAAAAAAGATTATGTGAGAGACAGATCCTGAAAGGTAAGAAGGGAAGGGGAAAGGGCAACAAGTTGTCTGGTATGTGCTTTGCTGCTGATTTCTGGTCACAAACAGACAGCCCCCTCTGGATCACAGCTAAAATGAAGCCCTTTGGGGAAGTTCAATGTCCAGTGTTTCAGCACATTTAGAAAAAGAATCAATATTAAAGGTTTGTGGAAAGAAAAGGAAACATTTTAGAAGACACACACAGCTTCCCTGAAGACACCATCAACCATGGTGCACATGTATGGTTGTGACACAAGACAGACAAATTATTTTCCTTTCTGCTGAGGTGACTCACAGATGAGCTAAGATTTCAGCTACAATTAAATCTTCATTTGATCCTTCAGCAGCTCCATGAATCTAACACACAGGGCTCAATTTAACAGTGCAAGTGCCTCAAGTGAGCCAAAAGGCTTTTAATGCTAAACACAGGAGGAATTCCACTGACTCCTACAGAAACAACTTAAAAAGCATAGCATTGAGTCATTGAGAAAGGCTTGTCAGAGACAGTAGCTAAACATCAGTGAAAAGACTAATGACAAAAATCAAGTGTTGCATAAATATCACAGTTCATGACTCTGAATTAATTTTGTTCAGCAAAACCTCCATCCATCAAAATACCTAACTCCAAATCAAATGTTCAGCACTACTATTAAATTCAAGTACATATTTAATTACTCTTAATTGATGACTTAGCATGCACACGTCAACCACTTCAAAAATTAGCTCACAAAGCCACATCAAAATATTCAATGGTTTCAGTATCAGCCCATCACACTGTGAGGCAAAAAGAACAAAACAGCCCCCTCCCAACACATTTGTGCAGCTTTTTCCTATCCACAGGAAAAATTAATTTACAGAACTCTTACATCATCCCTTAATATGCAGTCAGGAGAGATGCGACCTCTGGTATACACAGAAAAAACCCATCACACTTCCCAGAAGAGAGGATTTGTATGAGTAATGCATTATTTTGAGCCCTAAATAAAACATTATCTCATCATTCACATTATGAGAATTCTGTTCCCATATATTCTTGATAATCCAAATTCTGAGTGAGATAAGGCAAATCTAAGGGGTCAGCTTTTGTAGTAATCCATTACAAGAATACATAAAAGCCTGAGCACTGTAGTAGATTATATCTTTTTCCATCACTCCTACATGTGTCTTTATGCAAATTTAACCCTCAGGTTGCACATTTGCAACAGAAACCTTCACAGAAGGCTGTTTTGATGCTAATAGTGCTGTATAGATAATATGTAGGGGACTAGTGCAAAGTGTCAACTGCATATTCATATCACACAGATGTACAGTTATTAAAGGAGAATTTCATATAAAAATGCAGAGCATTAGGAATTCTCATTAGTATTTTACTCACCTACATGCAGCATGCAAAATAAAGCTTAGGGCTTGTAGATAATGTAATTTCTAAGTGTTTGTAAATATTTATAAATAACAGGCAAGTTCCTTTCCCTCCTCAGAGTCCCAGTGGAGGAAAGAAAGTTCCATGTTGGCACTCAGTGTAAAATGAAGGAAGTTTAGTATTTTGGGGATACAAGAATCCTGCTTACATGCAGCATTCTCTTCTGACTACCCAGAGTGGCTGCAGCAACCTGGGCCCAGACAGATCCTGAAGTATTTTCTGGTACAACCTACCTTTCTCCTCAGTTTATTGTGTTGTTCATTTTTCCATTCATGTGGCAGAAAATCCTGGGAGTTACACAAGTAATGTCAGTCATCTGAGGCCAAAGTCACTGACTGATCATTGAAATGATCAATTTAAGTCCAGTTTGCATGGCTGGGCTCTTGCCTCACTCCAAACATCATCCTGCAGGCATGAGAGCTCTACACTAAAAACTGCTTTATCAAGTTCACTGTACTCACTACTTCTGAACTGCAAATAAAGTTGATAAGAATTTATCCTCTAAAAAGTTCATATTGAAATGTGCTGCATCACAGCATTTACAAAGATGTATTTACTTTTATATATGCATTTTTCTTTTTAAAAATGTGTTTTGTTTCAGAGATGAACTTTCATACTTGGCATATCTCCACAATTACAAGCTTATTTCTCTAAGATGGGTATTTATTTAGCACTAGAGGTTTGTGTGAAACATTATAAAACATTTTGGTGATATAATTTTTCTTCTCCCTACTATGTTTTGAAGTTATTTTATCAAGAGAGAAAGTTGCAGCTTTGTCTTGCAGTGACTTAAGACTGATTTGCTGTTTAATTTAGCTGAACAGACATTTACTGCCTTTTCTAGTTTTTATTTCTTTGGGTTTTTAAGAACCACTGGGAAGAAAAACTGATATTACATAGCAGCTTTTCCTGATGAGGCTATGCAAATATTACCATCAATAATCCAGAGCCCAGTAGTTTAAAGTAATCATAAAACCAAGGTGGTCACAAATCACAATTTAATTTGCCCTCTCATTGCCTCCTGACACTTTTTAGACATTGACAGCCCTGCTGATTGCAAACGAGAGGCAGCTGAATCTCACAGTGCAAATCCCCAGCAGATGAAAGCTCCTTCCATGCAATTCCACCTCAAAATATATTGCCCACCAAATCTGCCCAAATTACAAGCTAAAATCAGCAGTTTACTTCTCAATGAAAATTTTACATAGCCTTCTAAGAGAAATCAAAATATCACTTGTTATTACTAGAATAAATTCACTCCCCAGCAAGAAAATCATGAAAATAAATAGGTCTATTATTCCTATAGCACAAATATTACTAAGAATGACCCTGGAACCATGAGAAAAATAATTTATAAAAAGTATCACCCTTATTAGTCAAGAACCAGCACACCTCTATTATCTTCCCACTCTGCCATGGCAACGTTGATCAGCCTGGAGGAATCACACACAGCCAAAGTGATGGCTGAGTGCTGCTACACTGAGACAACGTGAGGCAGAAATTAGGATTAGATCCAAATTCTGAGCCATAATTAAAGAAAACCAAGGTGAAACAGAAAAAAAAGCCAACACACACAGATTATCGTGAAGTTCAAAAAAAAAATAAATCTGAAAGAAGCTAAAAATGTGAGAGGAAAATCCGTGGTTCAAACAGCTAAGAAAAGCAGTTATGCAAAGGTAAGGATCTTTTAAGATACATCAGCACTTAAATGAATTCTAGTTCTGAAAAGAGGAAGATGGTAAAATTGCTAAAGTGATCAATAAACATTGCCTACCTCTCTTTGGTAATGTGGATAACTTTGTACTGCACGAGGATAATGAAATAATGGAAATATACTCATGACTAGAGCAGATAATATAAAAATAGTAATTTTTAAGATTTCATAAGGAAAAACATAACCACAAAGTTTAGCAAAATGCCCAAGAGAACTGCCTTAGGATATCAGTGGGACCCCAATGTCTATTTTCAGTGCACGTGGGAACAAATAGAAAATTTCTCTAGAGCAGGTGTCCCAATATAAAAGAATTAACAATTAATAATTGCAGGAGACTTAAAAGACTTCTAAGTGTGGATTAAATGTAAAAAGGAGGTTAATTAATCAGGTGTTAATTCACTTCATAATAAGAGTGTAATTCAAAGGAGAACAGTATCATTAATGCAAATCAACAGAGCTGTACAGAAAGCTACTAAACAAACCTGGGATTTGTCCTTTGTGTGAGCAATCACAAACTCATTATTTAGGTTTTTACAGGGCACTTCACCTAAAACATGTGGCATTCTAGACAAAATAACAATGAAGAACACATTACAAGAATTAAAAATGAGGTAAGTGAAAGACCTCATTTTTAGCAGTTCTGTCAGTCCTTCTCCATTGTTCAGAGTGAAGTGAAGCTCACAGCACTGTCAGTGCTGGTGAACAGCAAATCGTGGTGGGACCTGGATCAGTTGGTTCACTGCACTCCCTGGGAACACGTTCTCAGGCACATATTAAAAATGGAACAAGTGCTGGCAGAAAGCATGTATGTAAATCCCAGTTAAAAGAAAATTATTTATGCTCAAACTTAAAAAGCTTAATCTTTTTTAATCCTTTAAATACAAAAAAACAGGCTTAATTTGATGGCAGTATAAAATGCTACACCCTGAAAAACCTTTCATCTTGGGGATAAGGAAATAAGGACACCAATGTTCAGAAACTAAACCTAAACATCCCAAATTTCAAATTTAATTTACTTAGCACTAAAGGTAATAGAATCTGAAACAAGTACAGACAACTCCCTTATCTTGAAGTTCTCATATCAAAACCTCAAAATCTCTGTGCTCTTAGGTCCAACTAAGGAGTCAGGGGCTGATCCACAATTGCAGTACAGAAGTAGTCAGGCTGTATAAACTAGCAGGACCTTCTGTCTCAGGTGGATTTTACCACTCAGACAAATGTTATGTAATTAATTTGGCAGCAAGGCAGTATTTTGGAGAAACAGGCAAATGCATGTTTTTTTCTCCCCTCTATTTCAGCTTTAGTTATCCAGCAGTTAACCCATCCTCATCCAAACAAGCATGTACTGATTTTTCTCCGTGTATTTTTTCTGCTTCAGGGAGGCCAGCCTGCAATAATCCCTCCTGTAGAATCCAAACCAGTCTGTTCCAAGCCATGACTGATTAGATGTGGTCAGTCTTGTGTGACAAGTACGTCATTTGAAAGATGTTCAGATTTTGCCTTGTTTGTTGTAACAGCAGAACACAAAACTTATCACCTTTTAGGGAAAACACAAAGTCGATTTTATTTACCTCTTCTAAATAACTGCCTCCCCCTGGCTTAGCACCAAGCAGTCTATTCCCTCAGAAGAGCTTTTGTGCTGTTTTGGGTATCTTTGACATTTTTAAAGCAATGGAACACAGTTCTAGATGGCACAGATATCACAGGGTATTTACTTGCAGCTGAAGTGTTTTCTTTGCTTCAGTGGGTTTTGCTCAACTCCCCCTTGTCCCCCACCTGTTTATCTGCAGAGTGACTTCAACTCTATGCCAACACAGCTTAAATATATGAAATTTAACTTGCATTAAATGATAGACATCATACCTACAGAGAGCATAGGATACTTGATGTGTGATATTATATAACATCTGAAACATCCCCTTGCTGAGGAGGATTAATAAAAGCAGCAGAATCCATCAGGGCTGGATTAATCCAGGCTCTCCTCTGCTCTTACATGGACAGACACCAGGCAGGAACAGAACATCTGAAGAACCTGCTGGACCCTCCTTCACCTCAAACCACACCCAGCAGCTGGAAATCAGATCCTGTCTCCCAAGTCATCTTCAATTCCACTTCAAGTGTTTCCTGCTACAGAAAACCTCCTGTTAAGATGAAGACTTCATACCCATCTTTCCTATGGGCTGTTAGATAACGTGCAGCAAGGCCAATTACCTTTCAAACGATATTTAATCAAAGAAGGCACCTCACCCTTAGCAGATTTAAAGTTATTCTGTTCAATTACTGACAGATGTGTCAAATACATCCCTTAGAGGTCCCAAGGAAATAGGATTACCTGCACTGAATATTCATCAGAGAGGAAAAGGAAAGTGTTACTGTCTCCTCAAGAGAATAAAACAATGTTGTGAGAACCAATTTCCAATCTTATCTAATAAAAAAGGCAATTTGCCACCAGACCTTTAACACCCATTTGTTAAAGTAGCCCAGAAACTTATTTGTTGGAGCGATAGACTAGAAACACACAATCAATTTTTACAGAGCTTTAATTACTAAGAAAATTGCACTATGCATTTCCTCCAGATTAAACAAATACCACTAGACAAGCCTGCCTCCGAGATAATAAGCAAACAGCAAGAAGCAAGCCACAGCTTTTTCTAAGGCAAACAAAGAAAAAACCTCTTTGTGAGCTGGAGTTCTGCCCTTCCCAGTTTGCCCAGACTTGTCCCTTCCCTCGCTGTATGTTCTACCATGTTATTGACATAGCACAAGGAGGGTTTTTTTGCTGACATACTCACACCAGACAAAGCTCCCTTTCATCAAGTGTTCAACTGTGCTCCAGCACCAGGCTACAGAAAACAGCAATGCCAGGCAGCCTTCTATGGCTGGATTAGAAACCACTGCTTCCCAGAACAGGAATCACAATATCTCTAAATTAAATCCTTTACTGGGATAGCTACACCAGGAGACTCCACATAAACCTGCAACACAACATTTTGTTATTACATCAAATCTACTGTATTTGATACTTTTACTAAAACGTGTACCCAACTGGCATTAGAGATCCTGACAAAAATAAGGAACTCAGAGCCAGAAACAGCAAGATTTACCTTCTAGAAAAGCCAAAGTGATGATCATTTTCACTCAAGCTTCCTACACAGTGTTAAGCTGCAGTTTTAAACACAAACCTCTTTTCCTAATAAACTCAAGCTTTTTCTTTTTTGCAACAGATCAAATATTAGAAAAGTACCTTTGCTTCCATTCAGCACCAAAAAACCCACCCAGCTCTATACAGATTATTCAGCTGAAGACAGGCAGCCAGCAAGCTTTCCCAAAACTGAGTGTTTTGCTGTGATCTGAAATAAAGATGGACATTCACAGCTCCACCTCTAACTACAAAGCTTTCTGCAATTATTAGAAATTGATAGAAAAAACTTTGATAGTAATATTAAAAGCCTGGGGAAAAAAAAAAAAAAAAAAAAAAAAAAAAAAAAAAAAAAAAAAAAAAAAAAAAAAAAAAAAAAAAAAAAAAAAAAAAAAAAAAAAGAAAAACCAAAACAAGTCAGAAGCATTTGAAGCAAGGCTTTATTTTTCTACTCCCACAACTAGAAATAACAAGACAACTAATTCCCCAATTCTTTTTGCTAAAACGCTGGGGTGTGATGGAACCCAGCCCTCAAATAAATGCATGCTTTGAAAAAGGAAAAATAAAGAGTTCTTTCTGTGATTTGTGCCTCACAGTCAAACTTGAATGACCCTGAGAGAAGTCTGTGCAGACAAATCACTGGAGAGATTTATGTGCAGTTTGTTAGATCTGTTTCCCACCCTCCCACCCTCCCTTTGTGTTATTGCTCTGCAAATTGCAGATTTTATTTTTTTTGTAGCAAGTACTAATTTTGACTAAAACCCATCATAAAGAGTGCTACAATATTGCTTTTTATTACAAATAGCCAAAATTTTTTTGAAAATATAAATGTGTAAAACAATCCACCGACTGTACAGTGCATTTACAGGACACAACCCAGAAAGGAACATGCAGTGTAAAGAACTGCTTTATACATTTAGCCCTTGGCCACGAAGAACTTGGCAGTACTACCACGACTTTAATGACTATAGGATGAAAAAAATAATTAAAACCAAAAAAGCTCAGTTACATATAACTTTACCATGAGGTTGGGATACATAGAACATCGTACAGGGAAGAGTTGTTTTTAACTAGAAACCGTCATCATGTTGTAACTCTTGGAAGGGCTGGATCTGCCAATTCTCCACTCCTCCTTGCAGCTGGTCCTGCTCTCCAGCTGTTTGGCCGCCTTCCCCCCAGGCTGGGGGCTTTCGTACAGCACACAGATAGACCCATCCTCACCTATGCGATAGGACACTTCGAAGGGGTCGACCCACAGCGTTAATTCGCTGGGTAAGAGCTGGAAGAGCCTCTCGTGACTCAGTCCGATCATCCCCGCCGCCTTTCCTATCAAGGGGTCCATCTTATGGTTGATCCTGATGCAGCGGTAGCCGGAGCCCTTGGAGGGCACCAGGGGGAACCAGTGGTGCTTGTAGTGCTCTGCGGGAGGGAACAAAGAGGAGCTTCAGCGCGGGGCTGCGCTCCGCCGGACCCCCGGGGGATGCGGGAGGGATGGAGGGGATGGAAAGGGTGCAAGGAAGGGATGGAGGGGATGGAAGGAAGGGATCCCCCCCCGCCCCTCCCCGGCACTCACCGCGCATCGCCTCCTGCAGGCA
>VZRX01000820.1:15093-34776 GCA_013398075.1 Notiomystis cincta
CAGGGGTGCATGAGCTGGGGATGGGGGTTCCTGGAGGAGGATTTATCCATGGCTGGGCTCCCTGAGCTGGGGATGGGGATTCCTGGAGCAGGATCTCTCCTTGACCTTTAAAGCAGGTGTCACCTTGGGCCTGGGTGTCTGCAGGGGGAAGGCAAAGCTGTAAATAGGAAGTGGTGGGTCCTGCAGGAGGAAGATGTGATGGAAAACACTCCCAGGTGGGATTTCACTTTCCCTTTCCCAGCCTCCTCCAGTGCAGATGCTCTGGGGTGACCCAGAGCTGCTTAGCAGAGCACAAGAGGATCAGGAGGCCTCTGAGGAGTCTGTGTCTGCTGGAGCTGCAGGGGGGGATTAGGACTGGCAGAGTGTAATTGGTAGAGCTGGTGTTTGGCTGGGCTTTTTGTTTTAACTGGCCCAGGAAATCAGCAAGTGCAGAGGAAATGGGGGCTCAGTTGTGCAGGGCTGAGGGCACCAGTGCCACCCGTGGTCTCCCAGCTCCCCTCCCCAGGTGCACTTCACCTGTATTCATCCACCAGAACACCCAGCCAGGGACTTCCCAAGCCCAGCCCAGCCTGGAGGGGTTTGCTCACACAGGAGAAAACCCAAAGTGTTCACCTGGATTTCTGCAGGTGTGCCCCAGCTGGGAATGGCCCCAGCAGGGAATGGCCCCAGCTGGGAATGGCCCCAGCAAACCCAGCCCCAGCTGGGAATGGCCCCAGCAAACCCAGCCCCTCTCCTGCAGCAGGTTCTGCTCTAAAAGCAGAGGGGAAGCTGCAGGGCTCTCAGGGAGAGGTAGCTCCCTGTGTCCAGGGGTGAGCAGCAGAGCGAGGGCTTTGCTGGGAGCAGCTGCTGGAATTCCCTCGGGGGCTGGAGGCCGGGGCAGCTGGGCTGGAAGGAAGGAAGGCTCTGTCCGTGGTGTCAGCTCTGTGGAGGCACCTCAGGCCCCTGAGCCAGCCCTGCTCCCCACCCTGGGAAATTCCTCAGTGCCTGAGAGGGGAGAGACCATTTCCAGATAAAATGTTCCACTTTCCACCTTCCCCCTGTTTTACTCCAATTAACTTTGGTTCTGGTTTTCACTCCCATGTGAGATTGGGTTCTTTTCACCTTCTCAGAAAACTCTTCCCTCTGGCATTGCTTTTTTTCTTTTTTCCCTTCCAGCTTCTTGTTTTTCATTCTTTTGATGAATTATTTACCTCTCTTGTATTTTTTTTTATATTCTCTTTGTGTTTACCTTCAGCACATACAACTCCCAACACTCCCTCCATCCTCCCGTGCTTGTTGGGAAGCCACTGTATTTATTGGTCATTCACTTCCCAGTGTTATTTATAAATACAAATGTTGTAAATCCTGTGGTGTCACCTGGTGGTGCTCCCAGACAGCTGGTTGTGTGTTCCTGGTGTTCCTGGGAGGGCAGGGCTTTATCCTCTGGGTTTGTTGGTGCTCCCAGTGGCAGGACCTGTGGTTCTGGTGTGGCAGGACACAGCTGAGAGCAGGCTGGGGCTGGGATGAGTCCCCTGGGGTGTGACCCACCTTGCTGGGGCTCTCAGCATCTCCCTGGGCGGAGGGCAGGTCCATCCCTGGCAGTGCCAGGATCCAGGGAGGAGCTGGGAGCCCTCAGCCTCTCTCCCCGGCCATGAATTCACCCCGTGCACGTATCCCAGCCCTAAGGAGGCGTGCTGGGCCTGTTCAGAATCAGTTAATTTTTTACTGGATTTGAGTCAGGCTTCCTGGGCCGAGCCCGCCCCGGGCCCGGCGCTGCCTGTGGGAAATCGACTTTCCCCTCTGCACCACTCTCACCAGATCCAGCTGAGAAACCTCCCTGGCTCTGCCTCCCTGCGGCTCTGCCCCTCGCAGGCTCAGCCAGCAGGAGGGATTAAATCAGCCCCTGCACCCAGACAAACCAGGATACCTCTGCCCTGGACCTGGTCCAGCCCAGGACAGGTCGGACCTCCCAGCCCGTCCCCGCCAGGCTCTGGAACGTGTTTGGAGCTGCTGCTGGGGCTGTGTCCCTGCAGGCCAGGGCAGAGAGTTCTGCTCACCAGCCACACCAGGGCACCTCGTGCCAGCTGCTTCCCTGGACCTCCCCGGCTCTCCCTCCGAAACAGCGGAGTCAGGGGGAGTCAGGAAAGGCCTCTCAGGGTGTCCCCAGGGTGCTGGTGAGCAGGGGGTGCTGCCAGCCCTGCCTGGGACACCAGCTCTGTCCTCTGTCCCCAGCTCCTTCACCTGCATTTGCTTGGCCTTGTGGCTGCCTGGTCTGAATCTCTTGTAAAACCATTTATTCCCATTATTCTGCAGAATTCCTCAGTCTGGCACCAACATTTGCTTCCAGCTGCCGCCTCTCTCTGTAGTCAGGGTAAAAATAAAATCCCCAAACCCGCCAGTTGTGCTTGGAGCCCTTTGCCATCCATCAGCCAGGGGTCACAGGAACTGCAGCTCATATGCTCAGGTCTCGAAACCTGCAGGAAATCAGTCTTTGTTACATGTGAAATAAAGCAGTCTATGGGGAAAATAACCATAAATGTTCATTATTTGTACAGGAAAATCAATTTGTAGGCCAATTGACCAAATAAAGTAATACAATTTGCTGGGAAATCCCCCAGGTGTGGCAGGCAAATCACGGAGCAGGGCTGGAGGCTGAGGTTTGCATAGGGAATGTGGGGTGGGAGGGCTGAGAAAAGGAGGAAAACTGCAGAGAAGGGTACAGCCCTTCGGGGGAGAGGGACTGGGGAAAGGGGGAGAGGGGAAAAGGGCCTTTTTGGGTGGGTTTGCATCATTCTGTGTGTGAGAGTGAGGAAGGTGCTGTGGGCAAGGGATGGCAGGGACAGGGAGAGGGACAGAGACAGGGAGAGGGACAGGGACAGCCCTGGGAGCTGAGGCAGGAGGAGAGGGACAGAGACAAGGGACAGGAACAGGGAGAGCCCTGGGAGCTGAGGCAGGAGCAGAGGGACCCTGACAGACCCTAGGCTGCTCTGGGTCTTCAGTTGCTTCAGTGTTGAGGGGAAATAGGTTCTTTCAAGACAGCATTGCCTTTGGTTGGTCCCATCCTGTCCTGCCCCTGACAGGAGGGGTCCAGGAGGGACAGGAGGCGACTCTGGGTCACTCCAACGCCAGGATGGGCCTGGGCACTGCCACCCTGCAAGTCCCCCAGCTGAGCTCGTGGTTCCAAAGTCATCAGTGGTCAGTATTTCAGCTCACGTCAGTATTTTGGAAGCCCAGCTTAGAGGATGGTGTCAGACCTGGTGTTTCCAGGAGCAGCAGCTATGGCTCATTAATTATAGCAGCAGCAAAATCTTCATCCGTGTGGGCAGGGAAAGAAAAGGAGGGACTGAGTCCCATTAAGTGAAGATAAGAATTACTGGACTTCCCTCGTAGAGCCTGGTTTGGTTTCTGTTGCAGCAGAACACGGATGTGGGGAGGAACTCAAGGATTCTCTTTGATCTCTGTGAGAGCTCCTCGCTGTGACAGTGAAGATTTATCAAAAAAGAAAAAAAAATAAAGCTCAAAACCGAACCTGAGGCAGGAATTGCACCTTCCCCAGTGAAAGCTGCAGTGGCTGCTCCTCACTCCTGCAGGGCTGGAGCAAAGCCTGGGCCCATCTGCTTTGGGCTCTGTGGAAATCCCAAAGACCTCGGGTGCTTTAAGGATGTGTCTCCAGAGAAGAGGAGGAGCAGAAGGCCTGGGCAGGTTCCTCTTGGGGAAGGATTTTGGATTCCCTGGGAGAGGCTGAGAGCTCTTGGACCTGATGGACCTTTGGAGGAGGCACTGACACCTGGGCAGTGCTGGGCCACTGCTCTGCTCGTTTTTGTGCTGCTGCAGAGGTGCCCAGCGAGGGGTGGGCAGGGAAGGGGAAATGCCTGAAAGCACCCACACCCTTTGCTCCTTTTCCCTTCACCAGAGAGGAGGAGCAGGCAAGGAAAGAAAAAAGAGGAAAATGTGTAAGTTTTGCCTTAGTTTGGGCGATAGCAACTGTGTTCCACACTCAGCTGGTGTAAGTTGACTTTTGCTCCATCAGAACTGACTTACATTGCCTGAGGACCTGGCTTCACATCTCTGCTTCCTTCTTTGCAACCTCAGGCTGAAAGGGACAAAGCCATTTGATGTGGAAACAGACAGAGAAAACAAAGAGCAGGACACTTTCCAGCCTTCTTCCAAAGAGTTTTTGAAAACAGGTAGCTCCAAAGGCCTGACAGATTTTCTATCTTGGACCTACCTCCCTTCAAAGACTGGAAATTCCAATTGGCTTTTCCCAGAAAAGCGTAGCTCTCACTCTATTAACAAATTATCCTTTGGGCTTTGAGAGATTCTAAATGGGAAATGTTCCCTTCTGTTCGTGGATCTTGTTCATCTGTTTCTTCAGGGCTTCACAAAGTCACGTTGTTAATATTGATGGGAAGAGCTGCAGCTTCCCTTCTGGGCAACTTTCTTTTGGGTTAAAACTTCTGTATTTTCTTCAGTTGCAGCAGGACCCAGTTTCTCTGCCTCCACACGTCCTCCTCTGCCCCAAAGAGCTGCTGGCAGAACCAGGATAAACCGCCCAGGCAGGAGGAGGGACAGGAGCAAGGCAGGGAATCTGTTGGTGATGGCTCCTTGTAGCAGCAGCCTGAGCACCAGGAGGGCGAGGGAGTTGCTGGGGTTGCTCAGGGAAATTGTGGTCAAGAGCAATTTTCTTCTGGTGCCCTTGGAGATAAAATACCTCAAACACGAGCTGGGCTCTCTGTGCTGGCACTGAGAGTTCTCTCTGCACCTGCCTGAGGAGCTGTGCAGCCCCTGGGAGCCTGCTGGGACAGCTGCCCCCAGTCTGTTGGCCCCTGGGTCCCTGCCAGAGCCTGGGAAACCCTTCCAGGGCCTGAGCAAGGAGGTGACAGTGCCCAAAAGCTCGAGAGTCTCCATGGGCTGCACTGCCCTCCTTTTCTGCCTGACCATTGCCAGCTGCCCCCTCTTTCTTCAGCCATCCCTCCTGCACTGGGACAGTTCCAGTGGGACACTGGTGTCCCTGGGAGGGGATGATGGAGAACAGACCTGTCAGGGGCCAGGTGACAGGGCTGGGCTGTGGCTGGCAGGAGGCAGGGGAAGGGATACCCTGGGCAGTGTTTTGTTCACGTGTTCCTTACTGAGCAGGGGTGGGATGAGAGCCTGGCCACCTTCTCCTGCCTGGGACCTCTGCTGGATGCAGATTCCAGCGAGCAGCAGAGCCGTGCCTGGGCTGGATTTGCTACTGAAGCAGCAGGGCTGGGAGCACATGGGCTGCAAGGGCTAATGAAGGCCCGGGGGACAGGGCAGGATTATCTGGGAAGGCAACCTGACCCTCTCCAAGGTGTTTACACTAATCACTGCTGAAGGTAAATGCAGACTCTGCCAGTTATTCTGCAGGGGGATGTGTGGTCCCCACTGCTGTGTAATGTCCCTAATTAAAGCCATCCCACCAGGTTTGTTATTTGGGAAGGCAAAAGAAAAATATCCCGGGCTCTCCGAACCTCCCCCTTTCCTTCTCTCTATCTTTATTATCAATAAAAAAAAGGGAGAAAATGCTGTCTGGGCTTGAGGATTTCCTTCACATATGGAAGAGATTTAGAATTCTCCTGCTCCCAGCACTGGCAGCTCACAAACCTCCCCCCAGCATTCCCTGTCTGCTCCCTGTATTTCCCAGCTCTCCGTACGTAGAAGGAATGCACGGGCTGGGTTTTCCCGCAGGTTTTTTTACCCAATAATAATAATAATTATTTCTGAGGGTTGAATCACAGGCACGTGAATCATCTTGCGAAACAGCTCCGATGTTTTTACGTGGGAGCAAATTCGCTTTCCGGGCCGTGTCCCGGCCGGGCGCTCTCGGCAGGGGCTGCACCTGCCCGCCCGCAGCGCCTCGCCAGCGCTTTGCCGTCCGCAGCCGTGTTCGGCTTTCCCGTGCAGCTTTTTGCCTGGGAGCTCTCGGCCTTTCCGGGGCTGGCATCAATTAAAGGCTCAGCAGGGACTCTCCCGGCGAGGGCTCTTCCCATCCCTTCCCATCCCATCCCTTCCCTGGCCGCCGCTCGGTGTCACACCAGGGCGTTCCGCTGTTGTGACCCCGCCGCAGCAGCTCCCGGGGCAGGAAACCTCCCCTCCCCTCCCGAGTCTCCCCCAAGCCCCGAGCTCTCCGCCCCTCATTCCGCCCCCGAGCTCTCACGGGGCTCTTGAGCAACTCCTTGGATTTGGGGATTTTTGGCCGGGAGGAGGCAGCTCCGGGGCAGAGCCAGGAGGGCTTGGATGGGTGGGGGGAGAAGGATTTGGTTTTGTAACTCGGCTGACCCTGCTCAGCCACACAGGGTGGAATTTCCCCCATTTCTCCAGAAGGGAAGAAATATCTCGAGTGTTTTCCATCTTCCCGATGCTCCTTTCCTTCCCTGGCAGAAGGATCAGGCTTCCAGACTTCTCCACTCCCTGAACCTGCTGCTCTTCCCAAGTTTTTGTTGGCTTTTTTTTTAAATTGCAGCTGCATCTCTGGACTCGGGTAACTTTAAACAGTGTGCTGGTACCCATCTGATTTTTCCCGGGGAAAGGAAATATTCCTGGCTGTGATTTTTTAAAAACAAAGCCAGCCCCCACCCTGACAATGCTTTTGAGAGGCAATGAAAGCAATTAATGATGTCAGAAGAGCCTGGGAGGGTGGAGTGGGGAGGGACGGGCTGACGCAGGAGCGGAGCTGAATTGTCGGGGGAGTGGAGGGTTATTGACTCCAGCTCCAGCTGTGCTTCGTTAGCTGGAACCATAACCCACAAAATTAATCTTTAACGATGGATGGAGGGAGGGAGGGGAGCCCTGGAACACGAGGCTGCTCTGCAGTGCCCTCAGTGCTGGGCCCTTAATTAAAGAGAGGAAAGGGGATGTCCTGCTCCCCTTCCCAGGGCTGGGGGAATCCTCTTGGTGGGAGAGGAGGATCCGACCTGCAGGAGGTTCCCTGAGCTGAATCAGTGTTGGGAAACACCTCTGGCTCCTCTGGGGCACTAAAGGGTTGTCAGAGGGTTCCTGGGCCATAATTCAGCATCAGCACCTGCCCTGCCTGGCTGTTCCCCCAGGTGTGTTGGGGAGCAGCTCCTCCCTGGGGATGTGCTGGACAGGGCTTTGTGTTTGCAGCCTGGACCAGAGCCCTTCCAAGTCAATGGCAAGACAATTGATTTTGGAGCAGCTTCTGGGCCAGGCTTCTGGCTACCTTTGTGCTTAATTTGAAAGTGATGTGTGTCTGCTGGTGGATTCCTCTAAACAGATTAGGGAAGTGCAATTGATTCCAAACTGGCTGTAGATGAATATAAAAGGCAAAATTGATTGGCTCAGTCCGTTTTAATTTTCTGGGGACGGAGGGACTTAGTAAATAAATAAATAAAACACCCAAACCTGAGGGTAAAAACACAAACTACAAAGCAAACAGGACTTCTCAGATTGCATTGTTGGGGCTGAAATTCTGAGATTTACAAGGAGTAGCCCTGGTTCTTCTCCCCTCCTGTTCTGGGGTGGCTTTGGGCAGAGGGTGCACTTGGGGCACATTCCCTGTGTGCAGAGAGGGGCAGGACTGGCAAAACACCTCGAGCACGAGAAGTATTTGAGGGCAGGAGATGGACACTTCACAAAGTGCATGGTTCCCCCCACGTTTTCCCATTTTTATGCCATTTTTGTCCCGCTGCTCTTGGCTGGGACCTGCAGCTCAAGGGGAGAAGCCAGTGTGGCTCCTGGGGGTGATGCCTTCCAGATGGGTTTAGCTCGTTATCACAGCGATTAGGACTGCCCTTAATGACCACAACTGGAATTTATTGACAGAGGTAAACAAGTTTTTGTTTGGTATTTGTGGAAAGTTCTTAATTTGTTTAATTAAAAAAACATGGGCCCTTGTATCAGCGTTCCTCCCCTGCAGAGAGCCTGAGTGGCTTTCCCAGGACTTCTGTATCTTGCCAGGTTTATTTGGAAAGTCCAAATCAGGTTTTCTTTTCAGAGAAGCTGTTGTTATTTAAGTGTTCTGTGCATTTACTGGCCCTGTTTCACACACCTTTCTCCCTGCCCAGAGAAAGTGCACAGAGCTGTGGCCTCCCTTGCCCTCGCTGGGTTCCTGTCCCAGTTCCATGATTTTGTGGGCTAAAAGGGTGGATTCTGTGGGGCAGTGGCACTGCAGCCCCCCAGGTTTCCAGAGTGTTTCCCTGGGGTGAGAGGAGCCTGCTGCTGGCTGGCACAGGTGTCCCTTCCCAGCCCTGGATCATCTGCATCATGACCTCCCTGGGCAAAGGTTTACGGGAGTTTTTGGTGGGAAATGTTCTGGAGACAGAGTTGGTGCCTGACTGTGCTGCCACCTTCCCTTGCCCTCGGTGGGGATGGATGCAGGCTGGAGTGGAGGCGTGGGAGAGGCTGGGAGAGCGTGGTTGGAAGGGGAAGGAGCGGACACAGAAGCGCCTCTGCTGCAGATCCTTTGCCAAGCGACCGGGACAACGTGTGAGCCCTGCAGGCACTCACAGCTTTGCAGGGGAGCTCCCTGGGCCCGAGGTTCCTCCCCAAACTCTGGTTTTGTTCTCTCCTCCCTCCCTCTCAGAACCGGGGCCGCCTGGCAGAGAAGAGGACGATCCCCCTGCCCCCCAGCAGGATCCCCAAGAAGGAGCTGGGCTCCGTCTTCTCACACAGCGAGGACAGCGAGGAGAGCGACAAGAGCAATGGGCAGCACCCCGAAGTGAAGCAGGAGGAGGATCTCCACATCAGTATCATGAAAAGAAGGTACCAGCTCCCTGTCGGCGCAGGGCAAAGGCACAGACCCTGGGCAGAGGGCGAGCAGCTGGGTGAGCCAGCACTGCCCGTGGGCCACCCCCAGGGCTGGACTCACACTGCAAATGTCCCATTTCAGCTCAGAGGGCACCTGGGGGGGTTCACTACTGCTGTTTGGGGTGGGTGAGGCTCTGTGTGGCCTTGAGTTTGCACTGAAGGCTCTGGATGTTGTCACTTGTGTCTCACTCTCTGTCCAGGGCTCTGTGGCTTTGTGGCCAAGGAGTTGCATGACCAAGAAATCATCTGTGGGTTTCAGCTCTCTGAAATAATGGGGGCCCAAATCCTGCCTTCAGTCGTGCCCAAGTTCTGATGTGGTTTCAACTGGGGAGCTGAGAGTTGGGAGCAGAGTTTGGAAGGGGTGGCAGTGAGGTGTGGGGTTTGTGTTTGATTACAGTGTCAGAGCATCCTGAGAGCCTCCAGGAGTGAGGGAGAAGCGAGGGAGTTGCAGCAGGGAGCAGCAACTGCTGGATCTTGGCCCTGTTTTTCTCAGTGCAATGAACATTCACCCTGGAATTGTGCAGTCTTAGAGGAGGAGGAGGAGGAGGGATTGTCTTGAGTCAGGTCCTGCTGACCCTCACCTCTCCTGTGAGGCCCCAGTGCCCACAACACTCAGCTGCAAAATTCTGGGTTCTGTCGCCCCTCTGCAGCACCAGGAGTTCCAGAAGATCTGTAACTCCAGGGAAACAACCCCCTGAAGGCACCGTGCCTCAGCCTCCCTGCAGATCATTGCAGCTCATCCCAGTTGTCATCTCCCTGTGATGCATAACAGGGCTCAGGTCCTGAGACAGGCCCTGCAAAGACAGAGCAGAGGGAAGCAAAGGCCTGTAATTGCTTTCCTAATGCTTTCTGTGCTCTTGCCTGGGAGCAGAGAAGCTGCTTCCCCCTTCTCTGACAGATGCTGGTACCCTCAGCAGCTGAGGGCTGGAGCAGGGAGACAAAGGAGCAACCAGCTCTGCCATAAAACCCTCCTGTAATTAAAGTCTGGGTTTATCACTGCAGCTGCCCAGGAGCCCTGTGCCAGGCTTAGGTGTTTGGGGAATGCACCTGGGCTGCCCAGGAGCACAGGGAACCCTCCCAGTCAGCTCTGGTGCTTCTCCTGCCCCTTAATTACACTTCTAACGCTGCAGAATTACAGCACTGGATTGTCTCATTAGGAGGGAGAACACCACGTTGGCTCCATAATTGATAATGCTGGGCCCCCCAAATATAAAGTGCTCTTATCTTAAATCTTTAATTACTGTAATTGCTTTGCCTTGTTTATTAGGAAATGAAGGGGAAATGTTTGGCAGGTCTTAGGCAGTGATCCCCAGCTCTGCCGTGCCTGTGCTCTCCAGCAGAGTCTGGAGGTCTCCTGGTGGAGCTTTATTTCCCTGGAGAGCAGGATTCTCCCCTGGAGAGCTGGGCTAAACTCTCACTGCCTTTGTGCAGTTCTTTCCTGGGAGCTGTGGGCAGTGGAGAGAGGAGATGGGACAGTGGGGCAGGTGGGGCAGGCACAACTCCTGTGGGGACAGAAATAGGGGAAAAAGGAATTCAGTGCTTGATGCCCAGGCAGGGAACATCTTGTGCTCCCACCCCCAGCATTCCCAAACATTTCATCCCTCAGACAGGGATCCCCCTGTCCCAAAGAGGGGGAGACTTCCAGCTGCTCCAGAGCCTCGAGTGGGGAACAGCCTGACCCCTCGTGCAGTCCCTGGGGGTGGCTCTGGGGACATCAGGAGCAGCCTGACCCCTCGTGCAGTCCCTGGGGGTGGCTCTGGGGACATCAGGAGCAGCCTGACCCCTCGTGCTGGCCCTGGGGGTGGCTCTGGGGACATCAGGAGCAGCCTGACCCCTCGTGCTGGCTCTGGGGGTGGCTCTGGGGACATCAGGAGCAGCACAAAGGCGCCACAGCCCAGACATGACAGCTGGGCCCTGCCAGGAACTGTGCCCCATCTGCTCCTGCCTTAATTCACCTGTTGTGTCCTCCCCCAGGGCTGGGGCTTTACTGGCCCCCACTGAGAGGAGAAATAGGTTAAACTGGGATGGGAAGACAAGGCCAGGCCTGAGCAAACCTGGGTTTTCCTCCTGCTCCCCCGATGTGCCCCCTGCACCTCTCCTGTTACAAACACTGCATTACTGCTTCCAGCACTTTGCCTTTTCCTCTTTTTCCTATTCCCTGTCCCATCTGTGGTGTTTCCCTCCACTGCTGCCTCAAGGGAGGCTTCTTTGAGGGCTGAGCACTGGAGAAGGAAAAACTCTGGGGATTAGAACAGGATTGGAAACTTGGCTGGTCCCTCAGCTGAGCCTTGGACAGCGAGCTCCTCAGTGATGCTGGGCATTGCCCAGGGCCTTCAGAGGAGATGTGGGGCAGAGGGAACCCTCCCTGTCCTGTTCCCTGGGCCCTGGGAAGGGCAGGGACCTGCAGCTCCCTCTGGAGTGCTGATTCCACCCCCCTCCCAAAGTGTCCCTGTGCTGGGAGACAGCAGCACTCAGCTCTGGGGGCTGTTGAGAGGAAAATCCTTTTCCTTTGCCTCAGGTTTCAGCTTCCTGGCAGTGCTACAGCGCTGCCCACGAGCAGCAGTTGTGTTGCCCTGCTGCTGTGCTCTGCTGAAGCTGTCCTGGCTCTGCTGGGGATGTTTCTCTGGCTGTGGATGTTGTTTCTGCTGTTTGGAGGAAAGGGTGGTGTCAGTGTCAGGCCCTTCTCTGTCAGGGTCACCTGAGCAGTTATTTCAGCCAGGACAGCGCTGGCAGAGCTGCTCTGGTGCAGAGGGCACAGAGCACAACCCAGCTGCAAGCTCTGCCTCTGCTGTCTCACAGAGTACTGACCAAGCTGTCTCTCCCCAGAAAGCTGAACTGAGCTTGGGCCAGTCTTGGCTCCTGTTCCTGCCCTCTGGATTATCCCAGACACCAACCAAGGGAAGTGGTGGAATCACCATCCCTGCAAGTGCTCGAGGAGCGCGTGGTGGACGTGGCAGTGCTGGGTTACAAGTTGGACTGGATGAGCTTAGAGGGCTTTTCCAGCCTTAGTGATTCTGTAATTCCAAATTAGAGGCTACAAATTCCGTTGCTCTGCAGTAGTTTGGGAAGCTTTAACTTCCCTGCCCTCCCAGGGAGATTCCACCCAGCACTGATAATGCATTACCTCAGCCCGGGAGCTTTTCCACCCCGAGGTGCAAACTGCCTGTCAGGATCTGGAGATGCTATCCCAGGAATCTCAGGCCAGGGGAGCCAGGAGGAAGGCTCAGCTTTAACAGCAAGATCCTCACATGCTGCTGGATTTAAGCCCAGCATTGTCTTGTGGGTTGATGCATTTAATTCTTATTTTAAAGAGTGGCCTCTCTCAGTGGTGTGGGAGAGGAGGAGGAGTGGCAGCATCTGGGATTGAGCAGGGTGGGTCAGGAACAGCTTTGTCCAAGTCCCCAGCAGTGGGAAGGTGTGGCTGAGGATGGGAGGAAGGCTCAGACACCTGCTCCAAGTGCTGGGAAGGTGTCACTGATCTGATGAGGACCTGGATTTGAGGGGAAGACGGAGAGAACAGCCACTGACTTCCCAGGGATGCTGCAGGGTAAAATATCACAAACAGCACGAAATCCCTTCTTGCCCAGGAAGGAAATGTGAGAGCAGCAAAAAAGGTGAAGAGGAAGAAGGAAAGGAAATGAGGTCTTGCCCCACAAGTGCCCTTGGCAGCTCTGCCCCATCTCCCTGTCTGAGAGCTCTCCTTATCTCCCTGGGTCTGACTCCTTATCTCCCTGGGTCTGACCCTTGCAGCAGCAGTTCTGTGCTGGAGAGCAGCCCAGATGCCCCAAGCCCCAGTCTCCTGCTGCACTTGTCAGGTTGTTCCTCCAGGCAGGGTGGATGAGATTCCCTGAGTCCCTGTTCACTCCCTGCCCAGCCTGAGGTGGATCCAGGGAGACTCTGGAAGCTGGGAAGGGCAGGGCAGGGGGGAGAGAGGATCCAGCTCTGTCCATCCAGAGAATGGCCCCTGCAAGGACCTTCCCTGCAGCTCTGGGATTTCCCTGCAGCTCTGGGATTTCCCTGTTTCCATCCCCTTTTCCAGGGCACGCTGAGTTCCCGCTGCTGCTGCAGAAGGGGAATGCTCAGTTCCCCTCAGAGCTCTGTCCCTGCAGGGCAGCCAGCTCAACCAGAGCACCTGGGCACCACCTGGCCAGCGTTTTTCTCCTCTCCCTGGCTTTGCCTGTGCTGGGAGACTGGGAGGTGCAGCCAAACTCCCTGCAAAGGAAGAGCTGCCCCTGTGCTCAGGTGGGAGTAGGTGAGGGCAGAGCTGGGCTCTGCTCTCAGCAGTGGCTCTGCCTGCCCAGCATTCCCACACTCCCTGGACCTGTCTCATCCCTCCTGGGGCAGGGAGCTGAGCAGGGGAGCAGCTCCAGAGAGCTGCAGCTCAGCTGGGGAGGAGGTGACACCGGGGGCACCTCACTGCTGGCCCGTCCGTGGGGGTGTCCAAGCTTGCAGGGGCTGCTGGAGTGGGAAAAAAAATGTCAGGGCAGGGAAGAAACAACTTAAAATTAAAAACTGCTCTGCCAGCTCTGTCACTTGCTTTTCCAGGCTGGATCCTCATCCAGGCTCCAGCCTCAGACTTTCCTGTTAATATTTTTGGGGTTGACATCCCTATAAAAGCAGTTTAAATCTTTGCACAAATCAAACCCTGACACTGCAGTCCCTGGCTGAGGAGGAGGGAGAGGCAGCAGCAGCTGCAGCACCTTCTCTTGCCCAACTGTGTGTTCTATTCCCCTCCTCCTTTTCTGTAATTAATTTTTAAGGGCCTGGCTCCTGCTCACCACTCCTGACACAACCCAAGGACAGGCTTGTGGAGCTGATAGTGTGCAAATTATTGGTAATTTGATTTCAATTGGATGAATAAAGCATTAAAACAAGATGTACATCAGCCTCAGAAATGTAATTGGTGATAATGGCACAGGGATGTGGGATGAGCACTCGGTTCCGCTCCCCATCCCTCCCTCCTCCCCCCCAAAAACATAATGAGAATTTAATTGCATTCTCACCTATTCATTTGCCTAACTATGAGTGTTTAATTACCCATCTTGGCAGATAGGTGCTTTGGCCTTGGTGTGGATCTGAGCATTCCTTTGGGGTGAGGTTCCCAGGAAGTTTTGGAACATTTTCTGAATTCTGGATGTGAAGGACAACTGTTGCTGCTGGCTCGGGAGCTGGGAGCAGCCCATCCCATTCCTATTTGCAAGCGAGGTGTCAGGAAGATGGGAAGCTGGGGTGGATTTTCTAAACTGGCAGAGCTGAGGAAGAACAGGAAAAATCAGGTGGATGTGGCACTGCTGAGTTCTGAGAAGAACTTCACTGGGGGGAGTAATTAATATCAGTGAGAAGAGCCCCCAAAGGACAACCAGACTCTCATGGAGAGCACGAGGGCTGGGCTGTGCCATCAGCAAAACCTGCAGCAGCTGCAGGTCTCGGGTGTGGAGTGATCTCGGTGCTGAGAGCTGTTCCCAGCTGCTTCCAGAGCCCAGCTGGGGCTGGAGCTGGGGATGAGGGTGGGACTGGGACTGGGGCACCTGCTCAGGGCAGCGCCCGGGCAGCCACACCTGGGGGAGATCCCGTGGGCCCCGAGCTCCTGGGACTGCCCGGCCCCGTCCCCCTCCCAGCGCAGCTCGGGCTCTCTGCGGCTCCAGCAGGGTCGGGCCGAGGCTGCTCCCGCTCCGCAGCCGCTTTGCTGCGGGCAGTCCCGGGAGCGGGGAGCCCACGGCAGAGCCCTGGCAGCTCTTTGAGCACCCGGCAGGGCCAGCAGAGCCCCCGGCAGGGCCAGCAGAGCCCCCGGCCCGCACTGCGAGCGCTGGAGAGGCCCCGCGGAGGATCCAGCCCTGCTCAGCCCTCCCCGGGACAGCCCCTGAGCTGGGCACAGCAGGCGCCGGAGGGGACACCCAGCTCTGCCTCACCCCTGGGGCGCTGGGGATGCTGAGGGGAGAAACAAATCCATCAAAAATCCCGACCCCCTGGCTCTCTGCCGTAATTCGGGACATTGCCCGTGTGAAGCCGCTGCTCCTGCCTGTGAGCGACTGAACGCGCCCGGTTCATTTCCGAGGTGGGAAATTGCCGATAATTTGTTTCCAGCCGGGGAGGGAACGCGGCACTGACACGTTGGGGGTTCTGCCGAAAATGCCAGAGCTCGTTCTGCCTCCTCTGAAGGGGGTCTGGGGGCTGAGGCAGCACCTGGCAGCCCCCGCAGCTCGCAGGGAGGGGCTCAGGGCGGAGCGGGAGAGGGTCAGGGACAGAAGGAGAGGATTTCCCAGTGCTGAGCAGCTCCCAGTTCCTGCTGTGTTCTCAGGGCTCCGAGTGGGGCTGGGCAGGGCAGTGTTGGGCTCAGGGCTGTGGGGGGACAGGTTTGAAGTGGCAGGAGATGAGCATCGAGCCCGTGCCCACTGACCTCTCTTTTGTTTGTTGGCAGGATTCACACCCACTGGGATTTGAACATCTCCTTCCGAGAGACCTCTTGCAGGTACCGTTTTGGGCACCTTTCTGCTTTGTTCTGGGATGCTGGGGGATGTGAACAACATTGCTGTCAGTGCTGGGGGCTTTTTCCTCTGCCCTTTGTGCCTCATTCTCCCCCTGCCACACACCCTCTGTTTCGTTTTTATTTTGGGAGAAGTTGTGGGGTAAACAGTCCCTTTTACACTGGAGGAGAGAATTGATGAGACTTTTAAAGAAAGCCCATTTTTCATATGTTTGCTCTGGTCCCAAGAAGGTGGAAATTCATAAATTGAAGATCTCCAGTTGCAAACATGAATATTCCTCTGTCACCTCTGGGTCTGTTGATATCCTGGGCGTGGTGCATTATCTCCATGTGCTCCCAGCAGTCCCAAACTCTCCTAATCCTTTAAAAATCCAGCTGCAGAAATTCACTGGGATTTTGGAAGGTTTCTTTTATTCTGGATTGCTGGACTGGGATGCAGCCCTTGAGGTGCAGAAAACTGCTGGAACAATAAATCTGTGCAGCTGGGAAGCTTCCTGGGGAGGGGAAAACAGAGGGCAGGAGGGGCAGAGTGGGGGCTGTGGGTGCTCCATCCACTCGTGGGTGCTGTGGGAATCGGGATCTGCTGGCAAAGAGCAGCCCAGGAGTTCTGCTGAAAGGGGTTTTTGGTGTTTCCTGTGGGCCTGTTCAGTCAGAGATGGAAGAAAGGGAAAGCAGTGCCAGAGGTGGAGCACAGGACCATGTCCATGGCTTTAACTGAGTGTGAATGAAGCCTTGGGAATGGAGGTGGGAAATCCACGTGGACTCAACTCTCCAGTAGGGAATAGGGAGGGTAGAGGAATTCTCTGGTGTTTAACTGAGCTCAGGCTGTGGCTCTGAACCACAAACCCCCATAATTCCGAATTTTTCCAGCCTTAGGAGCACAAACCCCACCCCCCAGTGAGCACAATGAGCAGTGCAGCAGGCCCAGCTCAGCCAGCACCCATAAAAACAGGTTTTTGAAAGGCAGCCCTTAGAATAAAACCCCTGGTTTGCTGCTCTCAGCTTTGGGGACTCTCAAATACAAAAGGATGGATTCCTTCCAGGCAGACCCTTTCATGATCCATTTCAGCCCAGAGCAGGGTTTTATGGCTGAGTTATAAACTCCTAAAAGGCAGAGGTTTGGGATGGAAGTGCTGACAGTGCCTTAATTAATGGCCCTGTGAGCAATGATTCTGCACAATGGCAGCTGAGGGTGCCAACACCTTTGGAAATTGGAGTCCCTGTCTTAAAAAAAAAAAAATTCTGAACTTGCAATGCATGGAATAAAATAATGGCCTGATTTTTTTGTCAAATACATTTCCTGGTCTTCCTCAACTTGGCTGCTCCCTTCAGTTTGGCTCTGTCCTGGAAGGAACCTCAGTAATTCCCCTTGGGAGCAGAAGTTTTGCTTTCCCTGATGAGCCCAGCTGTCGAAAGCTGCCCATCCCCAGCCCATTTAGGAGAGAAAACCGGTTGTGCTGTGTGGCAGAGGAAGGATTTTGTGTTTATATGGCAGCAGAGATGGGTTTAGCCAGCCCTGCTCCAAGTGCAGCGTTGGCTCTGCAGGCTGGGGCAGCTGCAGCCCTCGGGAACTGCATTTCAAGGGGAGTGGAGCAGGGGAGGCACAGAAAAGGGCATAAATCAGGGAAGGAGGAGGTGAGAAACACCTGGGAAATGAGCTGGGAGAAGCAAAATGGGAAATTCAGTGATTTAGCTCCTTCCTTTGGAAAGACAGCCAGGGGAGGGTTGAAAAGCAGCTGTTGGGAAGGTGTCAAGGCTGCTCCTGAGTCAGCAGAGAGCTCTGCTGTGTGACACAGGTGACGCTACCGAGTGCCACAGCGTCCTGCTGCTCTGCCCTGCCCTCTCAGCGCTGACAGACCCTGCCTCTGGCGCTGCCTCTGCTGGGGTTTTTTTTCCCCTGGTAAGCTTTTCCCTCCTAATCTCTGAGACCTGAAACGGGGACTGAGAGGTCAGAGGGAGTTGGAGCAGCTGGAGGCTGAATGTGAGCCCTGAGCCTTGAGCAGGTGCTGCTGCCAGAGCTGGGCTTTGTCACCTGGGCTTTGTCACAGTGGGGCTGCAGCAGGGACACGAGCAGGGCTGAGGGGACAGAGTGTCCCTGCCCGGGTCCTGCCCCCCTCTGCCTCCTCCCGTGGTCCCAGCTGATGCTGAGTCTGGTTTGCCCACCAGACTGCAGCCAGGGCAGAGGGGTGGGGAGGTGCCAGTGGTGTGTGACCTGCAGAGCTGTCCCCACAACTCCTGGGGGCTCTGGGGGACAGTTTGCAGCTGGTCCTTGACTCTGTGCCTTGGGAAACTCTAAAATTCCCCAGTGAGACACCACAGAGAACATTTATTCACCATCAGGCTGAATTCAGCCCATTTCTGCCCTGGCTTTGGGCAATGGGCTGCTCAGGGAATACTTTAATCCTCACCCTGGATTTTAAGGAATCAGCAGAGGTACCTGAGTGGCTTCTCCCTTTCCAGTAGGGATAAGGCCAAACAAGGAGAAAATTTGGAGTGCTGAAAAGTATGACTTAATCTGAATTAATTATGTCATCAGCATTTCATTAGCAGCACTTTCTGCTCTTGCATTCATTCCCAGGAAGATTTATCTGGCTGTGGGGATGGGGTAGGGAAAGGAGACCATTTATGGACTAGCAGAGATTCAAATGGTAGAGGGGAACAGGGAACTGATAAACCCAGCTGATAAACCAGCTCTAAGTTCCATTTTAAAGCTAAAATTACATTTCAAATAAAGGTGAGAAAAGCTGTAGATACCACAAGAAAAGGGGGAAAGTTTATTAAGAGTAATTCTGGCTGTGTTCATCCCCAGTGTGTCACCCCTGTCACGGGAGGGGCTGTGAGGGACCTTTTGTAGGGTATCCTGAAGGATTTGGGATGAACTGAGCATCTGAAGGCTGTGGAGACACAGACAGGCTTGGGTGCAGCCTTGGGAGGGGTTTCTGAGACCTCCTTCTGGTTCACAAAATCCTCAGTGAGGGAATCCCCTCCACCTGCTTGGGCAGCCCAGGGCTGCTCCTGCCTCCCTTGGGTGGCACTGGGGTGGTTTGGACGTGTCCCCAACCCCTCAGGGGTGTGGGGGACTCCTGTGGATCCTCCCTCCCTCCTGCCCCAGTGCCAATTAAAGCTGCTCAGCCGAGGGGTTTAATTTTTCACCAGCTCAAAGCGGGCGCTTTGATGAGTGGAGAAAATGAGGAGAATTTGGGATGTTTGAAGAGCCCTCACCCCCATCAGGCCCAGCAGCTGTGTCAGCCACACATTCCTTTTACTGCCTCAGCAGAACATCTGTTTGTGAGTCCCTGACAAGTCCCAAACTTCGGGGATCTCTCTCCTCCCCATCTCTCAGGATGGTGTAATTCCATCTTTTTTTTTATTTATGAACTTGCAGAGAGCTGAATGACAAAACAGGCTTACAGTAAAAACATCTTCATACTTATTTCCACCTTATTTTGGAGTTGCCAGCCCTACTGATCATTTTTATGAACTGTCATGAGCATTAATGAAATTTTATGGGCATTTTGCTGGGGACATTGCAGGATGATTAATTTGTTTTTTCAGGCTCAGTCTGCAGGGAGATTTAGGCTGTGTTACCCAAGGGCAGGGTTGGGATTTTCAGGCCTCTCTGCTCCCTCCAGTTGGGAAAACTTCTTCACCCCTCTGTCCTCTTTTCCTTTCCCTCATTTCCCCCTTTCCTTCCCTTTTTCCTGTGTCTGGTGGGTGACATCTCAGGAGCTGGACACGCCTGGCAGGCACAGGTGGGATGCTGGTGAATTCTCCTCTGTCAGACCCATGTCTGAGAAGGTCAGGCAGTGACCCAGAGGGTTTTTTACCAGTGCTGAAGTTTTAAAAGTTACCCAAAAGGCCGAGCAGTAAAAATACAACCAGAGATGGCCAAGGAGCAAGGGCAGCTTTCAGCTTTCCCTGAGCTTTGCCTGCTGGATTCTGTCCAGAGCACAGAATTCCCACGAGGAATTCCCTCCTGTGGCAGGGGCAGTTCCCTTGAGCTCCAGCAGGTCCCAGGCTGCATTCCTGGTGCCAGGGACAGTCTGAAACAGGGCTGGGTACAAACCCCAGCCCCGCTGTGCAGGATCCTGCAGCGAACACGGGAGCTGGGGAGAGTTTGGGGAGAGAGGAGAGGGAGCCGGCAGGAGCCTCGGGAGAGTTTGGGGAGAGGGGAGAGGAGAGGAGAGGGAGCCGGCAGGAGCCTCGGGAGAGTTTGGGGAGAGCAGGGAGGGAGCCGNAGGGAGGGAGCCGGCAGGAGCATCAGGAGAGTCTGGGGAGAGGGGAGAGGAGAGGGAGCCGGCAGGAGCATCAGGAGAGTTCGGGGAGAGCAGGGAGGGAGCCGGCAGGAGCCTCGGGAGGGTTCCCTGATGCAGCTCATGAAGGGAGAGGTCAGAGGCTGCCCCGGAGCCCCTGGGATGGACAGAGGGATGGAC
>VZRX01000820.1:38089-62040 GCA_013398075.1 Notiomystis cincta
CCGGGAGGGTTCCCCGGGAGGGTTCCCCGGGAGGTTCCCGGGGCGGTTCCCTCGGGAGGTTCCCCCGGGGAGATTCCTTGGGGCGATTCCCCCAGGAGGGTTCCCCCAGGAGGGTTCCTCGGGCGGTTCCCAGGGAGGTTCCCCCGGGGCGGTTCCTTGGGGAGTTTCTGCCGGTTGGTCCCCCAGAGGGTTCCCCCGGACGGGCTCCCCCGGTCGGGTTCCCCGGTTGGGTTCCCTGGAGGTTCCCCCGGGGTGGTTCCCGGGGTGGTTNGCTGTTCCCCGGGCGGTTCTGTGACCCCGCAGCTCGGAGCAGGGGCAGAGCAGCTCTGGGGGCTCCTTCAGGCTCACCCCTCGCGTTTGGGGCTCGCTCGCTGCTCCGCTGCCTCCTCCCTCCGGAGAGAGGGGGGGCTGCAGCAAACCGAGGGGCGGCCACTACTGAAAATCCCTGAAATTCGGGCCGAGCTGTCCCCTGTCCCCCGCTCCCCTCTGCAGCCGGGGAGCAGCGCCGGGCGAGAGCCGCCAGGGCCTGCGGGCGCCTGGCTGCCTGTGCTCCGCAGAGCCCCTGACACTGATTTATATTTTGGTTAATTGTCTCCAGCCATTAGCGTCCTCATCCTTCTCCTCGTTAAAGATGCAGTTGCTGCTAATGTCTGTAAATGAAACACATTTCAGAGGCGTTGCTCCCAGTCTGGGTCTGGCCCAGCCGTCACTGGGAGCCGCTGCCTCCCCAGGGTCTGGGAGTGGTGTGTGACCCCTGGGGACATCTGTCAGCGCCTCTCTGCCCACCCTGGCTCACACGGGCCCGGGGGGCTGCCCTGTTCATCTCATCCTCTGCTGAAGCCACTGCATCCCAGTGTGCTGGCTCCAGAACGGGCTGGGGGAGGCTGCCAGCAGCTGGGAGGGACTGGAGTGAGGGTCCAGCACGGGGCACAGGGCACGAGCAAAGGATTTTCGGGGCTCCCCTGCAGGAGCAGGTGGGAGCAGCTCTAATTTCCAGTTCAAGGAGCCATTTGGGCTTGGCCTCCAAAGCTCTGTGGTTTGTGCAACCCCCGTGGCCTGGCCCAGGTGCTCCAGGGAGCTGCTCCCTGCCTGTGGCTCAGGAGAAACCCCTGTCACAGCTTCCCTGGGAGATGGATCTGGGGCTCCTCTCCTCATCTGGGTTGGAAAGTGGCCCAAGCCACAACAATACCCAGCCCCTTCTCCCAGTGTTGCTTTTGGCAGCGGGACAGAGCCCGGTGGTGGGATGGGAATCCTGGGGGATGGAGGAGCTTGAGGAGCCGGGGGTTGAGTGGGGCAGAACTGCAGGATCTCCACGGCCTGGGTGGTGGGCTGGTGCTCCTGCAGGGCTGCAGTCACAGACAAGCACTCACAGCCCACCACTGCCAGCTTTACTCCCTCTCAAAGTGTCTCCCAGATTCTGGCATTCTGGACTGAGCTTAAACCCGTGTTGAAGGTCAGACTCCAAAATCTTGTAGTTCTTTCGTAGCTGCAAGCTCTTTAAAACTTTGCCCACCAGAAGAGCAGAACTACCTTAAAAATAAAAGCCTGGTGATCAGAACTTTGATCATCCAGAGCCAGATCCCAGAAGAAAGGTCTTGGGAGGCTGTCAGGAGCAGGGAGTCACTTCCCTGCTGGAAAGGAAATCTGGATGTGGCCCACCAGGTGTGTGTCCTCTGGAATCCTGGGTGAGGTCTCATTTTCCACCCTCATTTTACTGAAGAGCAGAACTTGGAGCTGTGGGATGGAAGCATCCCTCCATCCCTCCATCCCTCCATCCCTCCATCCCTCCATCCCTCCATCCCTCCATCCCTGCATCCCTGTTGTGTTCTCCCACAGCTGGATTCACACCTGTGTTCCTGCAGTTCCCCAAACCCTGAATTCCCAATCTGGGTGTTGCCATGGTGACCTGCAGCCCTCGGGGAGGCTCTTTATCTCCTCCCTGACCTTTCCCGGGCTCTGGATCTCCCTCTCCCCCTTCTCTAATCTGGTTTTTAGAATATCATATTGTGGCAGTGGCAGGGCTCAGACTTTAATCAGCTTGGGAGTGCCTGAGCAGGGCAGGGCTGCCCCAGGGCACCTGCAGGGCTCAGACACGGCTCAGCACGGGGCAGGGTCCTGCTGGGGCTGCAGGGGAGCTGAGAGGAATTCCAGAGGGAATTCCTGCCCTGGGCAAACCGCAGGGAATCCTCGGCAGGGCAGGAACCAGCCCTCTCCAGGCCCCTCCACGTGGCTCCTTCCAGGTCCTGCAGGAACTGGGCTTTGCTGGGATCTCCAAGGGACATCCTGGGTCTTGCAGGAGGTCCTGCAAGCTGGAGACTCCTCTGCCTCTTGTATCCCCTGCAAGCCTGAGGTGGCCTTGGATAAATGCTGGGTGGAGCCTCTTTTACCGGAGGTGGGAACAAAATCGCAGAGCTGACAGGTGGGAGTGAAGAACTGTGGAGGGCTCGGGCTGGAAGGGACCTGAAAGATGATCCAAGCCTGTGGCACTGCAGTGTCTGCTGTCCTGCTGACCACCACAAAATCTGGGCTCTGGGGAGGCAGCTGCAGCGCTGCAGTTGTGGTGGTGAGCTGGAAAGAGGGGAGCTCTGAGCACTGCAGAAATTGTCCCCATCCGAGCCCCTGGGGAGCTGGGGCAGCCCCTGGGGAGCTGAGACTCCCAGGTTAAACTTTATTACTGGCCCTGGGATGGGAGAGGGGCTCTGCTCTGGGCAGCTTCAGAGGGTCTGAGCCTGAGCCTCACGCAGAGCTGTCCCTTGCTGGAGCCCCTGCAGTGCCTGGGCTCTGACTGCAGCTGGGTGGCTTTGCTGGGGCAGCCTGGCCACCCAGCAGTGCCCAAAAGCAGTGCTGGAATCCTTCAGCCGTGCAGAAAGACATCTCAGTTTCTCATAAAATCCTTCTGTCCCACCAGGGCTGAGCCCCAGCTCTGTCCCACCTCTCCTTGTGCCAGAGGAGCCCAGGACACCAAGGCTCCCAAGCTCCTGTGGGCCAAGGAGCAGCTCCTGGGGAGGGTTTGAGGTGTTAGAAGCTGTCTCAGCCTCCTCTCCAGTGCTCCCTTTGCTCCCAATGTCACCTTGGAGTTCAGTTGCCTTCCAGCAGAGCCGTTTTCCTGGGATTCTGCCTGGTTCCATGGGTAGGCTGAGTGGAGTTCAGAGCCTGGAGAGCGCCTGTGACCCTGAGTGCTGCCAGCTCCTGTGTGCAGCTGGCACTGCTGGGGCACCTCTGCACACCACCATGATTTTCATTTTAAACCCGTGGGAAATCTGTCAGCACAAGGTTTGGGGGAAGGAGAGCACTGTGATGTTTCCTTCCATGGAGATCTCCTGGGTTCTGCTTGCACTGGATGCATCCCAGTGTCCTGCACTCTCTGAGCTTGGAGGGGCCGCTCCAGAGGGAGGGAGTTGCATTTTCCTGGTGGATGAAACAATCCCTCCTCGGAGCTGAACGTGTTTACACACCAGCGCTGCTCTGGGCTCCATTGGGATGCAAGGCACTGTGCAAATGCAAAGATGTAATTATCCCATTTTTCTCTTCCCACTCCCTGCTCTCCTGGCTCCTCTCCTCCGCCCTTTCCGGGCCTTGTGCTGATGGCAGCGTTTATCTGCATTTGTCCTCTGTCCCTGACAGCCTCTTATTGATTGGCATGATTAAAAAGAACTGATAATCACTTCACATTAATCCCATAAATGACTTAAGACACCAAAATATTTGCATAATGCATCTTAAAGGTGGCAGCTAAAAGAGGATAAGACCCAAAACTGCTTGGCACAGGAGAAATGGGCTTCCCACTCACCTGTGGGCTTGCTTAAGTAATGAGCCTCGTGCTTGCATAAGGAGATGCTCGAGGGTGGTGGGGGGATGCCCTGGGTGCTCAGAGGCTTTGGAATCCGAGCATCCCTTCTCCTGCTGAGCCCCCCGAGGGGCAGGGGGACTCTCGGGGGGTGTTTGTGTCTGCTGCCTCCCCTGAAAATCCGGAGCCAGACGCCCGCTGAAAGTACCTAAAGACTTTCTGTCATGAATTTATCTGATTAGCAGCAGCGAGACACAGATTAGCCCCTGCTGCAGTGGGAGCAGCACTGGGGGGCTCGGGGGTATTTAAGGCAGATCATTGCCGGGTAATTCTGCAGATAATGCACCCTCCGGGCTGCCCTGCTGGGCACAGGTGAGGACACCCCGGGGGCGGGAGCTGTGCTGGCACCACAGCAGCTGCGGCTGGGCAGGGAGGGCAGTATTCCTAATTCCTGGTGTCTCTGGCTCTCCTGGCTGCCCCCTTCCCTTCAGAGAGGGGGCACGGAGGAAAACAGCCCCGTTTAGGTCAGGGAGAGCCCCTGGGCTGCAAGGATGGGGAGGGAGTTCAGCATCTCCTGCCAGCAAACAAAAGGGAGGCATTCCAGCGCTGCCAGCTCCTGCCATGGGTTCTACCTTGCTCTTCCTCCTCACTCTTTGTAGATCATTTATTCAGGAATATTTTGCAACTGGAGAGCGGTTTGCCAGCAAAAGCATTCGCCACTGAGCTGCAGTATCTGCCACAGTGAATTGGTTTTTGTGTTCTCCGTCTCCACAGAAGGAAAAAAAATAGCAAAAAAGGACTAGACCAGCCTAGTTAGCAGCAATGTGATGCAAGGAGAACAGGCAAAATAATGCTGAATTGCTCTAACGTGGTCTCTTTTCCCAGAAGGAAGAGCATTGTTTCAGGATCTGTTGGAGGGGAGAGTTGAAAATGGGTTTTGTAAATAAATCTGTCCCCTCAGCTCTGAGTAACACTGCTGCCCAGGCTTGTGGTGGGTTTCTCTCTAAGGAGAAAAACTATTATTCAATCTGCTCAAACAGCCTTTTGTCCCAGCAGTGATGGAATGGAAAAACTTGGGGTTTTAAGAATAGAAGGGTGGCAACTGATAGAAAACTATCAGTTATTTCAATTCAAGTTTCCTATTAATTCTGGAACAGATCTGCCAATTCCTCCACTTTCAGTTTTTCCATCCTAGATGTGAGTCCTGGCCCACGCAAGTTATATCTGGCAGGGCTGGAATGAGGAGCTCTGGCAGCTGCAGGGTCCTTGATGGGAAATGAGAGGGAAGCTTGGGAAGGGCTTTGCACTCCCCAAAATCGAGGAGAGGTTACTGAGGCACCTCGTGGGAGGGAGGGAGGGAGGGAGGGAAGGAGGGAGGGGGACTTCTCTGCAATCCAGCACTGCTGGAGCACACAAAAGCCTCTCCCAGATGTGCTCTCAGTGGTAAAAACCCAGTCCTGGGGGTGCAGGTGGGGTCTCCTTAACGTGGGGTTCTGTGCTCTGCCGCAGCCGCGACAGCGACCTCTCCACCATCATCTCCAACCTGCACCAGAGCCGCCAGCTCGTTATGCCAGAGACCCAGAGCCGCTGCGAGTTCAAGAGGAGCACCCTGGACGTGGGGCTGGCAGCAGCAGGTGAGGGCTGGGCCGTGTCCTGCTGCCCTGGGCGCGGGGCTTTCCCTCCTCTCCCTTCCTCTCCCCCGTCCGTTCGTTTTCCAGCTCTTTTTTCGCTGTTCCGCTTTAGCTGAGGGAAGGGGGTTTTAATTTACTTTTAATATTCTGCCTGAAGATGGAGGTGGAGAGGGTTTCATGGGGTGCTGAAGGCCTTTGGAGGTCCCAGCCCTGTGTTGTTCTCCAGTCCTGTGGTCTGTACTCGAGGAGCTTGCGCCAGCACGGGAGCGAAACGTCCCCAGGGCTGGTGCCAAGTGAAGCAGAAAGGCCTTGCAGAGAGCATGATTTGATTTGTAATTTCATTAATCAGAGGTTCCCCACGCTGCTGCTGGGCCTGCCAGCTCCTCTGGGAGCAGCATTGTTTGGGTTTCTAGTGCTACCTGGCTTTGGTTGTTCCCCTGCTTTCCAGTTCCTCACGTTGAAACCAGAAATGTTCCTGTGGGATCCGGCCCTGGGGGCCCTGGGTGTCAGGAGGGGAATGTGGGCAAGGATGGTCTGGTGGCAAATGTGCAGAAGTCACAAGTGAGGCTCTGGAATAAATGAGCCAAGATCCTCTTGTTGGTTGCAGGATCCTTCAATCATAACTCAAAGTTAAGGAAAACCCAGGGTTTCTGTCAGTTTTTATACTGAGTGACCCTGCCCTTCCAAAGCAGAGCTGGATCCCTCTGTGTGATAATTTAGGCCTTTTCTGAAAAGTCTGTCTGGCTGTGGGTTTGTGCATTGATTTTTCTGTCATTCCTTCTGTTCAGGATGTAAATGAACCCCCAAATCCAGGGGGAACACCACACCTGACACCCTCTGGGACGTCTGTGGAGGGCAAAACCTACAGGAAAGTCTTCAGTCCCATGTACAGCCAGGAGGGATTTGTGGTGTGGCTGCAAATCAGCCATGGGCAGCTCCCAGGCTTTGCTTTCACAGCTGCAGCTCCAATCTCATCATTAACAGTTTTCCAAAGCCCCTTTCCCTGCACAATTCCAAAAGCCAAAGTGGCCACAGATCACTGTTCCCCACGACCCTGCTCGAGCCCGTGTGGCTCAGCTGACCCTGGATGTCAGAAGGGGTTTCAATATTGTTTGCTTTGCACTGAAACTGCTGGGCTTGATCAGTATTGCTGGAATTCTTTGAGACCTGTGGCATTCCAGAAGTGCAAAGGGTTCTTCTCATTCCCAGCAGAAGAAGAAGATGAGGTGTGGAAGCTCTGACTCCTGATTGTTAGAGTTGGTGCTTGAGGCGCTCCAGAGCATTTCTTAAATTAAGAAACAGTAAGAAATGGCCTCAAGTTGTGCCAGGGGAGGTTTGGGTTCAATTTTAGGAGGAATTTCTTGAGGGAAAGCTTTGGGAGGGGCTGCCCAGGGCAGTGCTGGAGTCACCAGCCCTGGAGGTGTTCAGGTCAGCTGTGGATGTGGCACTTGGGGACACGGGTTGGTGGTGCTGGGTTAATGGCTGGGTGATCTCAGGGGTCTTTCCCAACCTTAATGATCCTGTGAAATATTCCATGAGTGAAAAAGCAGAGGCTCATGCACACCAGAGGCCACCAAGCCAGTGACAAACTGCCCAGGCCACGTTTGGGGTGTTTACAGGAGGTGACAGGGAGAAGGGACAGACTGGTGGGGACAGGAGGTGTCTGAAGGGACAGGGGGCTTTGTCACCTCTGCCCAGGGCCAGTTCCACTCCAGCTGCCCCTGCTGGCTCTGTCTCTGTGCTGGTTTGATGGAGGGCAGGCTCTGCAGAGCTGCCAGCAGAGCTGGGGCTGGGCCTGTGTCACCACCCCAGGGCCAGAACCTGCTGGGCTTTGGGGCTGAGCACTGCTGGGGCTGCTCCTGCTGGCAGAGGGCAGCAGGGCAATCATGAGCTGCCCCAGACAAACTTTCAGAGGTGGTGCTGGGTCACTCTGAAGGACTGGTTGTTCTTTAAACCATTTTGTTCCAGCAGGAAGGGGAGAAGAACCTTGTCCCCAGCTGTGTGCCCTGGGGAGCAGTTCTGAGTGCTGGGCTATGAGAATCTCCCCCTCCCAAAGGCACTTGGAGATAAACAATGCTGCATAAATGATGTTGGTGCCATTAGCTTCAAAAAGTCCTGCATCACTCCTGGCTGGGAGCTGCAGCTGCTCTGAGATGTTGCTGCTGCTGGTTGGTGGCTGGAATTTGGTCCCAGGGAGGAGGGAAGGAGCTCTCTGGAGGCTCCTGTGCTCCCCACTGAGCTCAGAGTGCTGCTGGAGCAGCTCTCACCAGGGCCTGGTCCTTCCTGGCTGTGGCTGAGGTTCAGCAGAGCACTGGGAACAGGGACAGCACAAATGGAAGAGATTTGCTTCCTGCCAGCCCGTGGGGGCAGCAAAAAGGCTGAAGCTGGCAGGGGTGGCTGGGTTATGATTAATTCTGTGAGGGAATTCCTTGACTTGTCACAGCCAGGATTAGAGGCAGTGCTGTAGGTTTGAACAGCATGGGCTGGGAAATCAGCAATATTTACTGGATCTTGGATGGTCTTTGAAATGCAGAGAGGGGCTGAAATTAATGAAAAATAATTGCATGTGGTTCTGGGGCTGTTCTGACTTCTGGAAGGTGGCAAAGGCTGGAGCCAGGGCTCAGGCCAGAGCTGCCTGGGGCTGAGGTTGGCTCTGTGTGCAGGTCCAGGGGGTGAGCCAGCCCCTTGGCACTGCCAGCCTGCACAGGGGCAGGGAGAACCCACCTGGAAAAGCAGCTCTGGGGATTCTGGCCCTGCAGGTGATGTCCTGCTGTCTCCTCCTGCCCTGGTGGTTCTCCAGAGGGAATTCTCTCCCTGGTGCTAATGAAACTGCAGCCACGCTGGGGATGGGAGGGAAGGAAGAGAGGAAAAGTGCACGGAGTGGGGTCTGTGCTTCTCTGGGGACACGTGGGGACAGCTGAGGCTTGGCAAGAGGCTTAGGGACATCTGCAGAGGTGGAGCACTGTCCCCAGTGCTGGAGGGAGCAGCAGGAGCCTAAGGAGGGGACAGAAGTCACTCCAGCAGCTCAGGTGAAGGGGAGGCAGCAGCAGGGGCTCACCTGGAGAGGGGAGGATGGCAGGAGGAGCTCTAATCCTGACTGAGACCCACAGGGGGCTGAGCAGGGCTGGGGCAGCAGAGCTGGGCTTTGCACACCAAACTGGGCTTTTTAGAGCCCCTCCAGGCTGTCACCAGGAGCAGCCCCCTCTGCCCAGTTTGGCTGATGCACCAGGGCCTGGGGTGGGGAGGATGGAGCAGCCCCAGAGGGTCTCAGAGCCTTTCCCCCGTGTTCGTGTGCTCTGCACGCTGCTTTAGGGCCTGAACCAGCATTTCACACCAGAGTCCTGGTCCCGAGGCTTTAATTCATTCCTCTCCTGCAAAAAAATCCTGTTAATTTCTCCTCTTTCTCTCCTCAAACACCCTCTGTTCTGCAGTGCCAGATTTCATGGGTTTCCAGTTGCAGTAGGACTATTTGCATGGATACAAGTGGAGGATTCAGGCTCCCTCCTGCTAGAGGAAGGTGGGTAGCTCTTCCCTCTCTTCCTTCTGCCCCTCGTGCCTGCAGGGAGCTGCTCTGGTGGCTGGAGATGGTCTGAGAGGGCACGGAGTGGAGCCTCAGGTCTGCCCCGCCCGGGGCTCGGCCACCACAAAACCTCTGGGACTCGGGCTCCCTGGGCTGTGGTGGGAAGCAGGGCAGCTTTCCAGCGGGGCACAGCTCCCAGAGAGCCTTTTCCCAGGGCTTTGGTCGGTGTGATGGGAGTGACAAACCCTGGGAGCCTCGGCCCCCGAGCAGGGGTGTCCTCGGTGCCCGCTGCAGCTTCACCTGCAGTGATTCCTGTGGGACAGTGTGACACCACGGGACAGGGACAGTGTGACACCAGTGTCCCCACTCTGGGAGCCCTGCTCCCTCAGAGGCTGTTTGTTCCTGGGGCTTTTGCCGCCCTGGAGGAGCAGAGCTCACCCACACCTCACAGAGCTGAGGTTTCTCCCTGTGGGATTGCTGGTTCTGAGTTCACCCTCTCGTCCCATCTTGGCACTTGGTGCCCCATTGACTGAGCAAGGCAGAAGGAGGAATTCTTGGACAGTGAAGAGATTCAGCTTTAAGGATTTGGGGTTTTTATTCTCGAGGCAATGCTGGCAACTCCTCATGTGGATCCACAGCTGACCACGAGTTGCCTCCCTCTGTGTGGGCCTGGTCCTGGCTTCTGTGTCCCCCCATGGAGGCCCTGCCCTGCCCTCGTTTGGCTTTGCACTGGGACCCAGAGCTTTCATATGCTAAGGAGGAGTTAATATTGGGGCTGGAAAAGAATTGGGATCAAGGATGTTGCAGCTAATGGCTGGAGACAGGGTCCCAGCGAAGGGCTGGATAATGAGCTGGGCTGCAGACGTGTTTTCATTTAACTAAGCCAAACAACAGGGGAAAAAAGCAGCAGCCTTTATTGGACTGCTGCCTTAAATTGAGCAGAAAATCAGCACCAAATGGGCATCCAGGAGCTGGAAGCCCAGGCCCTGTTGTTGACGTGTTTTCCAGTGAAGGACAATTGTTTACCTTGGCAACCTGAGGGTCGAGGCTCTGCCACTGCTCTGCATCCTCTGGGCTTGGAGCTGGAGCACTGTCCCCTCTCTGTGCTCTGTTTAAGTTCATTTTTGCATCTCCTGAAGCCTTGCAGGAGTGGGAGGTAACCAACAGCCTTTTGTAATGCAAGCAGAGGTCTTGGGAAGTGAGGGAGAAATGGGAAAAGCCAACGTGGAAGTGTTTCCTTCAGCTGTGCCAGCACAGGTCGGTCAGGGGATTTCGCTGCTGTGAGAGTTCAGGTTTGGTTCTTGGCTCTGCCACTGCTGGATGAGGAGGAGCTGAGGCAGGTCAGGGCCCTGTTGCTGGAGTTCAGCTGAGCTTGGAGAAGACCTCTGAGATCATTTGGGCCAACCTGGGCAGGGTTTGAACCTGCTGCTCGCAGGAGGGCTCGTGCAGGACGGCTCTGCAAACACCTCTGGGGAGCTGTGGGGTTCCAGGGGTGTCTCCCTCACTCCAGGTGAGTCTGAGCCTCCTCTGTGCCTGCTGGACAGGGAGTCTGTCCCTCCCTGGCGCTGGAGCCACCCAGGTCCCAGCCAGCACACGCAGCAGCTTGGAAACTCCAGCAAACACCGAGTCCTGCTCCCTTCCCCTGCAGCTCTGGGAGGAGCAAGATTATCCTGCTTCCCAAAATAACCTCTCCCCGCCCCTGCCTCCACCTCCTTTGCCAGGTGCCTTTCCAGGCAGCTGGGGAAGAGCTGGAAGCAGATCCCTGGTGCCCTGACACCTCCCTGGCGTTCTCTGGAGACATCCAGGAACGTGGCACCCGCCTTGTCCACCCTGGCTGCTGGGTGGCACCTGGGCACAGCTGGCAGTGTCCCTGCCCTGACCCTGCAGAGCCCAGAGATGCCTTCCCAGAGCCCTGGGGCTGCACAGCTCCTGTGGGAGGGGCAGGCTCAGAGCTGCTGCTCTGCCCCCTGCTCCTGCCAGGCAGTGAGGGGGTCAGTGTGTCACAGGTGACCGGAGGGACAGGTCCTGCTGAAGGGACAGCAGTGCAGGGACCCTTCTGTGTTGGAGGACACACATGGAAATGTTGTCCCAGGCTTTGGGATGGGTGAACTTGAGAGAAATCCACCAGGAAAAGAGCCCTGGGCATTGAGAGCCCCAGGGCAGGGTGTGAGTGACCCTGGCACTGCCCCAGGGCAGCATGAGAGTGACCCTGGCACTGCCCCAGGCAGGGTGAGTGACCCTGGCACTGCCCTGGCTTGAATTCCTGCCAGCTCAGCCCTGCCCCAGCCCTGCCCCAGCCCCTGTGCCCTCAGGCTGGACAGGACAGAGCTGGGAAGTGCTGCTCTGCTTTGTGCCATGCTTGGTTCTTCTCCCTCCTGCTGTCCCTGCAGTCGGGGTGAGCCCAGGGTTCCCCAGAGGGGCTCAGTGAGGAGCCACAGCTCCCTCCCCTCTGCTCAGCATCTCTGATGGTTCTCTGGTTCCTGGCCTCTTCAGCACGAATCAAGGAGCTGGGTGGGGATTTCTGGGGATTTTCTGTCCTGCTGCTGCCCTGCCCCAGGTGAAGCTCTGGTTTCACACTGCTCAGGGAGCAGGCAGTGCTTTGTGCCAGATGAGCAGACTTGGGAAGAGTTGTTTAAGGATGGAGGGCTGGGCATGGGAAGGATTTTATTAATGATTTGCTCTGAGCAAGAAGAGGGTCAGCTGCCTATTTTATTCATTTTTCAGCTCTGCACAACCTTTTTGTTCCCAATTCCNCTGTCCTGCTGCTGCCCTGCCCCAGGTGAAGCTCTGGTTTCACACTGCTCAGGGAGCAGGCAGTGCTTTGTGCCAGATGAGCAGACTTGGGAAGAGTTGTTTAAGGATGGAGGGCTGGGCATGGGAAGGATTTTATTAATGATTTGCTCTGAGCAAGAAGAGGGTCAGCTGCCTATTTTATTCATTTTTCAGCTCTGCACAACCTTTTTGTTCCCAATTCCTTTTCTTCCCTTTGCTTCTTCCCCCTTTCCTGCTCTTTCCCCTCCTCCTCACTTTTCTTTCTCCTCAAACCCTTTTCCCTCCACTTCCTTTTCCATCCTTAATCCCCATCTCACACACACACACATCCTTCTTCCTTTCCGTTTCTCCTCCTCTCCAGTGCCTTGTCCTGCTCCCTGCCCTCCCTTCCCCAGCTCCCTCCCTCTCCCAGCTCCTGGGGAAGAAGACAATTTGAAGGTTTTCCGCTCTGCTCTCAGCTGAGAGGCTCCTTCCCTCAAGCCAATCAATGGGAGCCTTTCAGCCCCACTGGGGCTTGGCAAACATGAGATCAATAAGTTATTAGCACCATTCTGTCAGCTGTAATGTGGAGATTGATCGGGGCCGGGGCTCCTGCTTGCTGCCTGGCACTTCCCCAGCCTGATAAAGATGACAGATTAAGGGAATAAGAAAAAGGAATTAAGGAGTCTGGCTGTCAAAGCTGTCACGGGCTGGAGGAGCAGTGTTTTTTTCAGGGGCTGAATGAGTGCAATTGGACATTTAAATGGTGCTAAGGGGGTACAGCACCAGCAGCAGCTCTGCTGGAAACCGCTGTCCTCGGCCTTCCCCTGGCTGAGGAAACGCTTTGGAAGGAGCAGCCAGGGAGGTGGAGCAGCTCTGCTGGGTCCTGGAGGGAACCCAGGAGCCTGCAGGGGGCTGGGGATGCTGTCCCTGCCTCCCTGGGCACAGGTGACATTCCCCAGCACCGAGGGGATCTCTCCCAGCTCTTCAGCACAGATGGGGAGACTGGGGCCAAGCAAGCTTTGCCCAGGAGGTTTGTGGTGGTCCCGGAATCCCAGCCTGGTTTGGGATGGAGGGACCTTGAATCCCAGCCAGTGCCACCCCTGCAGTGGCAGGGACACCTCCCACTGTCCCAGGCTGCTCCAAGCCCATCCAGCCTGGCCTTGGGCACTGCCAGGGATCCAGGGGAGTTCATAACCTGTCTCTTGGAACTGTGCTTAGCGCTCTGATTTATCAAACTTCCCCCTCCTCCTGCGTTACCCTCTGGAACCAGCTCCTTTCCAGGCAGGAAAATGAGCCTCCAAAAGGCCTGGACTGCCAGCCCACTCTCCCAGCTGCATTCTTTAAATCTTTTCTGAAAGAAAGTTGGGATTCACAAGTTTGTGATTGCTAAAAAGCCTCTCTGCAGCACATAAAATTAATTCAGATCTCTCTCTTAAGTGCAGTATATCCTTTCCATGAGCGTTTTTCATACTATGAATATTTACCACCTTTCTGTGGCTTTGGTGCATGCTGTAAAAATGAATTTTGTAAGAACCTGGGAGCCAGGGGGATGCTGGAGCACCTTCCCTAATAAACAGCCTCGTTCCAGACTGGCAGCAGGATGGCTCCAGCATCACCTGCACCTCCCTGTTTCCCTCCCTGGGATCTGAAATATTGGACATTGCTTTCAGGTGCTTTGCTCCAGCTGGGGAGATGGAGTGTGAGGAGGTGGGAAGTAGCAGGATACTGTGGCTGGTGGGAGGAGAGGCAGATGGTCCTGTGGAGCTGAGGAAGGGGATCCAGGCTGCTTGCTGTGCCCAGGAAAGGATGGCTGGTGTGTTATCCACTGGGAATCCTGCTCAGCCCCCTCTTCCCTGGGTGCTGTGGTTCACTGGTGTTTGGGGAAGGGTCGGTGGCTCCAAGGCAGCCTTTGGGGTGCCCCTGTGGGATCAGAGTGGTGACAGGCACTGGCTCTCCTTGGAGCCCTCCTGTGCTGCTGAGAGCAGAGCCAGTGTGGGCCAAAGTCCCCTCGGGGTGAGCAGGAGGGAGAAAAGCCTTTGGTTGTTCCCCAGTGCATCCTCCTGGCTCTGCAGTGAGGGCCCCTTCCCGTGTCCCGTCCCTGCCTCCCCTTGGGCCGCTGTTCCCCGCCTGTTTGCAGGAGTCTCTGGTGGCAGGCAGCTCCCAGGGTGATGCTCAGGGAGGGCTCAGGCAGCCCAGGCTGTGCTGGGGACAGTCCTGAGGCAGCAGTGTCCCCCTGGCCTGCTGTGTGTGCTGTCAGGCTGCTCCTGCACCGGAGCACTCCCGGTGCAGGTCTCGGAGACGTCCCCAGGCACATAAAGGTGTGGGGGCAGAGGAGCAGGGCAGTGACTGAGGCTGGAGCTGCTCCTGCCATGTCCCAGCACCTTTAACCGACCTGCTGGCAGGGATTGCTGCCTTCATTTTGGCATTCCCTGTGCAGAGACCCAGCAATGTTCCCTATTCTCTCGTTCCTTGCTGGAGCTCTCCCTGCCCCGGGAGCTGCCCTGCTCTGGTATTGTTCCAGCATCCCAAATCCCAGAAGCTGACTGCTTCCCTGCCCCCAGCTTCCCCAATAATTATTTTTTCCCCATTCTTGCTGCCCTCAGTTAAATTATGGCCCGTTATTCCCATGACCTTGTGCTTCCCCCTGCCTTTGTTCCGTGGATTCCTGCTGGCGAGGGATGGATGCACGGCCGGACCCCCCTCTCCCACCAGCCTTTGTTGGGAGCAGCTCTGGGCCTGCTGAGCCCCAGCCAACTGAGGCAGCTCCTCACAAAAGCCCGTGGCTGGGAAAGGGAGTCCCCAGGGTGTCCCCAAACGGGTTGTGCTGGACACTGGGACAGGAGGAGCGGCCGGGATGGAGCTCCGGGCTCGGCTGAGCGCAGCAGCTCCGCTGGTGAGAGCCAGAGGGAAAGGGGGAGATGCTGCCAAGACATCTCAGATGGCCAGTGGGGATTGTCATCTCCAGGGCTGGAGTTAGGAGCAAGGGAGGATGCTTTTCCCTCTCTGAAAGTACTGGGAAAGGAGGTGGGAGAGGGGCTCTGGTCTCGTTGGATGTTGGCTGGCCGAGCCTGGGTGGGTTCCCGTGGAAGTTGGCTCCGTTCTCTGTTTGCTCAGGACTTCTTAGTCCAAGAAGCTTTCAGAGCAGCCCCAGAGCTGGGGATGGGGAGCGTGAGATAGGTCTTGATCTCTTCCCATTGTGCTGGAGCAGGAGCACAGCGCAGAAGAATTTGGTGCAGTCTCTCAGCCAAAATTGGGGCCCTTTGGAGCCAAAATTGGGGCCCTTTGGAGCCAAAATTGGGGCCCTTTGGAGCCCCCATTCAGCAATGCTGGGAAGGCAAAACCCTTGGAGCACCTCACTGGTTTCCCTTCTCCCCTGTGCTCAGCTCTCACCATGAGTGTCCTTGGTGCAGACTCCCTGTGAGGAGTGGGGATAAAGCCCCTCTGTCTTTGGGGAAGCCTAGGGATAGGTTTTCTAATCTCCCCAGACTTAGGCTCCCAAGTCCTCTCCTCAAAGCTGATCAAGAGGCTTGGGGCTCTTAGATGTGTTGGTGAGGATGGCTCTTAAGCCAGGCAGCTCTGCTGAGTGTGGGGAGGCTGAGGATTAGAGCAGTGCAGGAGACTAAATAACCCCCCAGGCTGGCTGCCACACCAGCTGCTCTGTGGGGCCGTGCCCACATCCCACATCCTTTCTCCTGCTGCTGCAGAGCCTGGGGCTGATCCCTGTGCTGGGGACAGAAGTGCTGTCCTGCTCCAGCTGCTTCCCAGACCTGTCTCCATGCCCCAGTGCAGGAGAGCAGCAGGTGAGTGCTGGACTCCCCACGAAAGAGGGGAGGAAGAAATCCACTTTGATTTCTACAGCTTTGGGGAAAATGTTGACTTTGTGTCCAAATCCTCTCTCTGGGTCACTTCTGTGCTGCCTTGCCAGGCCAGCAGGAGCCTGGGTGGGATGTGGGATTTGGGGACCTGGGGTGAGGGGGTTTGTGCTCAGGGTGTGCTGCACTGCTGGGAGTGATCAGTTTTCCTGGGGCTTCCCCCAGCCCCCCTTCCTGGTGTTATTGCCTGGCCTGGCTTCATAACTCCACAGCTCTACTGATAATGTCTTTCATTTTCAGCTGTAATATTAAAAACTGCCCTGATTTGGCTTCCTTTCAACTGCAATGCTTTGTAAGAAGGCAGGAGAGGGAAGGCAAAAGCAGGGATTTGGGGAACAGAACCCCAGCCATCCCTCCCCATCCTTTCAGGTGGATGTCACCTTGTGCAGGTGCAAGGGCTGAGCAAAGTCTGTCCTGGGGCTTTGTGGCTGATGAGCAGCAAGGCCCTGAATGCACAACCTGTCTCTGGCAGGGTGCTGAGACATCCAGGAGCTGCTCTGCCAGCTCATTTGCAAAACATACTTGTTTTTTTTGCTGCTGCTGCAACGTCAGGGGGAGATGGACGGTGGCTGCTCCCATCTCGGTGTCCTGGCTCCGTGTCAGGGCACAGAGGGGACAGGTAGGGGCAGGTGGAGATCCAGGGCTGGGTTTGGAGTGCAGGGTCCTGTGGAAGGGCTGGGCAGGTGGCACTGGGGTGGCAGAGCCGTGCACCTGGCTGAGGTGGTGAGGAGAGCATGGCTGCAGGAGCACCAACACCTCACTGTGAGCTTGAACCCTGGGTGATCAGAGCAAGCAGGACCTGCCTCTTCTCTGCTTTGCAGCTCAGGAAGCAAAGATGGGCTTTGACTTCTTAAAACGCTGGGCTGGGACTCAGAAAATTGGAGTTCAGTCCTGTGCTCTGCTCCTGGCTCGGTACATTTGGGGTGGGTTGTTCCATCTCTGATGATCTTTATGCTCCTCTTTATTCCCTTTTCTTTGCTTGCTGTAGCTCTTGTTGATTTAGTCCCCACACTTCTGGGGCCAGAGGCCTCTCTGCCACATTGCAGAGAGGCAAAGCCTTAAGTGAAGAAATAAATAAACCCCAGGAAAATTTCATTCTGTGATGGCCCAGAAAAGCTGCCGGGGGGCAGCCCAAATCCAGCCTCGGTGTGTGGGGTTGGCTGCTGTGGGACGAGGCAGGATCTCCCTGGGGTAAATGTGGGCTCTGTCTGGAGGGGATGGGCACTGCAGGAGCCCTCTCTGAGCCAGGGCAGGAGCCACACCTGGCTGCCCGCCCGGGGCACGGGTCGGAGGGAGCTGCTGTCCCTGCAGGGTTCCTCAGCATCCTGGTCTTGCCCTGCCCCGGTGCAGCCGGCTGGGAGGGAGATGGGGCTGCTGACGTGCGTGGGAATAGCTGGGAATAGCTGGGAATAGCAGGGAATAGCAGGGAATAGCAGGGAATAGCAGGGAATAGCAGGGAATAGCAGGGAATAGCAGGGCCCGGCGCGAGCCGGAGCGAGCAGCGAGCGTCTGCCGGCAGATGGGCCCGGGGGTGGGAGAGGAACAGCGGGAGGGAAGAGGGACGGGGGGAACGAGGTGCCTTGGCAGAGCTGTGAAAGCAAGGAATCTTCACTGCTCACATTCCAATTGCTGTCACATGGACCCCGTGCTTCTGTCACCAGTTCTTTTCCATGGAGACTCCTCTGCCTCCAGCCCTGCCGGGCTCTGCCGCCTCCTGCCCGGGCTGGGAGGGGCGAGCGCGGCGCTGGGATTTGAGTGTTCCAAAGCCACAAATCCTGGCTGCGAACGCTCCCGAGGAGGAGCGGGATAAACGAGCTTGGCCTCCAGGCCCAGGGCTTGCAGTGTCAGGGTGAAGCTTCCAGGAAAATCGGCGTGAAGGATGGAGCCGTCCAGGGGCAGGGGGCCGGTGGCTCTGGCTGTGCTCCGAGCTCGGGAAGCCCAGAGGCTGTGGGGGAGTCACAGGAGGGGTAAACTGAGGCAGGAGGCGTGAGAAAACGCCGACTGTGTGGACAGGCTGCCTCGGCACCGGGGCTGTGAAGTGCTGAGAGAGCTCCAGCGGTGCCTCTGTCCCTCCCTGGCTCTGCCCAGTTCCCTCTGTTGTGTTGTTTCCCTGGCTTTGGGTTCTGCACCATCACAAGCACGGGCTCTGAGTGCCAGTTCTGTTGAGGGATTTGGTGACAGGGCCGTGGCCAGCTGGGTTTGGAGACAGCCCGTGCTCTGCAAAGCCTTGAAATGCCCCTTGGAACTTCGCAGCGCTCCCGGGTTGCTCCTCGGGCAGAGGCACCTGCTGGGGGCTGCTCTGCTCCGCGCTGTGCTCTGATCCCCTGATAAATCCCTGCCACGGCAGCAACCTGGGCTGCTCAGCTGCATTCCGAGTGATGGGGAGTGATCCTGAGTGCAGGGGACAGTTGCTTGGCTGGAAATGTCCCCTGGAAGGGCGATAATGTTGTTGTTATAAATAGGACCGAGGGGGTTTGTAACCTTCCTCAGCCCCCCCGGACTGCAGCAGCCCGGCTGCGTTTGGGCTCACAGGCAGATCCAGTCCGTTCCCACTCAAACATTCTGCTCGTTTGTCAGATTTTTTTTTTCATTTTTTTTCTTCCTTTTAAGATGCTGCATCTTTAACAAGCCCTTGATAGATGAGAATTTGATGCTTGCAGTGACAAACAGGCTCTTCCTTCCTGCCCATATGCACCATCATGCTTTCAGTTTCCCCAGCGTTATTAGGGGAGGATATTGATTCGAAATCTGCTCGGGGACGCTGTAATTGTGTATTAGAGATTTGGTGTTGGTTTGGAGGGCTGCTGTAATGCAAAAGGCTCGAGTGTTTCCGTGCAATCCAGAGGGGGAAGATTGCTGAGGACCTTGAGGTTTTGAAGGAGGAGGGGGAGGGAGGGGGAGAGACTGAGAGAGAGAGACACAGAGAGAGAGAGAGAGAGAGACAGAGATACTGTGGTAGGAAGATTCAGAGATCTGTTGTGCTTTGTTTTTTTTTTTTTTCCCTGTGTTGTTTTTTCCTCCCCTTCCTCTCCCCCAGTTGCTTTGCATCAGGGCATGAAAGGAGTGGAAACACCGGGGGGACAAAAGGCACCAGAGCAAATGATGAAACTCAGTAAGGAAATCAACTGGATTCAGAATTTATGGCTTGAAAACGTTGCATTGATCAGTGTATGAATAGTCATTATGTGCTTTTGGGCTGCGTGATTAGGAAAGCAGATCAAGGCTCTCAAGATGATGATTTTTCTTACTTTCATTTTTTTCTCTCCCTGCTTGTAATATCTCTCTGTGTGTGTGTGTCTGTGTGAGGGAGAGCAGCAAAATACCAAAGTCTCTCTGGCCGCTCCTGCAAAGAGGAAAGTGCAGCCTCCTCTGACACTCAGCTCTCTCATCTCTCTCCTAGATGAAATTTTAGGCAAGAGAAGAGTATGTTCTCCCAACAGCAGCAGTGAGTGTCCTCTAGAGAGCAAGAAAGCCCGAAGTGAGTCCCCAAAGGGTAAGTGCTGCTTCTCCTCCCCCATCCCCTTCCCCTTTCTTCTCCTTTCCCGTGAGTGGAACTTAATTGAAATTAAGGAGGGAGGGCTGTGGGGTGGGAGCTGTGTCTGGCACTGGGGCTGCAGGAGGAGGCGACCAGGGCTCTGTTTTTCCTTTATCTCCTCGGAGGGAGCCTTGCAGGGCGAGGAAGGGATTGCCTCTTAATTACAGTAATTGCTTGATGATTAAAAAAAAGCAGGCTGCAGCCTTTGAGGTGGATTTTAGGGGTGTTCCTACTTTTTCAGGCAGAATGTCTTGATTACATGTTTAATATAAAAGGTACACACGGGCTTGTCGTGCTGGCATCTGCTCCTTTAAAGGGGAAAAAAAGGAGCCTGTCAGGGAGAATGGGGCTGCTGAGTTTTCTCTTATGCATTTATGGCACTGTTCCTATAGAGATGGAATCTGCAGAAGGTTTCTCTATTTAGGGTTTGGTTGGTTGTTGTGGTTTTTCAGTTTTGTTTTTTTTTATCTCTCGATTTGCCTTCCAGTTCTTTCCTATAAACATGATTTTTAAACTTTCCTTACGACTGGCGAAGTGGGATGGGTAATGGAGCCTGCAGTTAATGAGTTTGTCTCCAGGTTGAGTAAATGAGGTTTTGCAGGCTGTTTACTTAAAGGCTTTGTTGTTAATATCAGAGTAATCAGCTGTCAGTGATACCCCCCTCCATCCCTGTGCCTAAACCTGCACTCTCTGGCCACTAAAGCACCCAGAGCACCCAGCTCTGTGAAGCTGGACCCTGCTCCATGGGTTTGGAGTCCAGCTGAGCCTCTTCCAGGGGTGGATTCCCAATAACCCATCCCGGGACTCTCAAAGGGCACTTTCTGCAGCAGTTTGTCCTGGAGCCTTCTCAAACCCCATACTTTGTATTCTGCTTTACAAAGATCTGTGTGGGGACCTGTCCTGCATCCTGATGTCACAGAATGTTCCTGTTTCTTCCCTCCTTGTGCCCAAATGATGCTCTGAAAGCAGAGTTCTGTGAGGGGATGTTGAGTGCTGGTGTCACTTCGTAGAAAATCTGAAATCCTCTCTCTGGTGTTAACTCTTAACTGCCTGTTAACTCTTTATGAGGTGCCTCAGATTTTACTGGGAACCCTTTAAACTGCTCCTCTTTATCTGCTTTCCTTGATTTTTTTCCCCCATCTGCTCTATTCCTGTTATCCCTTGAGGTGTTTCTGGTGGCTGTGCAGGTGAGTTCCAGATGATGCCTCCGTAGGTTCTTGAACAGATTTGTTCCATCAGGCCTGAGGCTCCTGGGACACATTTTACATTTTGCTGTTCCTGCTGAGGTCGTGCCCCTCGTAATTCCAAGTTCAGGAGCTGAGTCCAGGGAACAGAACCTGTGTGGCCTGGCTGGGGATGGGCTGAACTTTACCCAAGCCATGTGAAACCATGGGATTGCCTTTGGGTTCATCCTAAAAAACTGGCACAGGTGGATGTTTCTGGCATGGGAGCATCAGGGTCAAGTGATCTCCTTCTGTTCTTGCCTTTGGCCTTTCCACCTTTTCTGTGGGCTGAGTGAGGAGCCCTTGGCTTTGCAGGATGCACTCAGGACCTAAATCCTGCTCCTTGGCTCCTGAATTTCAGGGATTCCCACAACTTTCTAACAGAGGGATTCCCAGGAAGCCCTGAATAAAGCAAAGTTTTGTTTTCTGCTCCCCACTTGGGGGTGAGCCAGAATGGAAATTTGGAGCTGGGGCTTTTGCTGATCTCCCACTGGTTTAGGTCAGATCCCTGGGGAGCCCCTGTTCCCTCCAGGCTGTGCCAATGCTGGAATTCCACTGGAATAGTCAGGGGCTGAGGTTTCTGTGCTTTGGGGCTGTTGTATCTCCACCCCGTGGTGTGAAAAGGGGGTCACAGGAGGGGCTACAGCCAAGGGTTGTGTCCTAACCCCCAGCAGTGACAGCCCCTTGGGCTGAGGGTCTGGCAGCATTCCAGGAAAACACAATTCCTGTGTTCCCAGCTCTGCTTGGAAACAGAAGGATCCACCTTGTGTGCAAAGCATTCCCAAATGGGATGGGCCCTACTGGATACTCACCTGGGGTTTGGGCTCTGCTGCTGTGGGGCAGTGCTGGACAGTGTGGGGCTTTGGCTGGGACCCAGGGTGCAGTTTGGGATTTGGGAGTGGGAAGGGAAGCGAGGACTGGCTGGAGGTTCAGGATCCCATCAGGATCCCAGGCTGCTGCTGGAGGAGCCGGGGCTGCAGCATCTCCTGGGACCCCTTCTGCTGCAGCCTGGGGCTCCTGTGCCTTGGGCAGGTGCTGCTCCTGCAGCTCCTGCATCCCTGGTGTGGGCTCCAGGCAGGATCTGCCCCTGTCCATCCCAGACTGACCCCAGCAGGATCTGCCCCTGTCCATCCCAGGCTGACCCGGGCAGGATCTGCCCCTGTCCATCCCACACTGACCCAGGCAGGATCTGCCCCTGTCCATCCCACACTGATCCAGGCAGAATCTGCCCCTGCCCATCCCACACTGACCCGGGCAGGATCTGCCCCTGTCCATCCCACACTGATCCAGGCAGAATCTGCCCCTGTCCATCCCACACTGATCCGGGCAGGATCTGCCCCTGTCCATCCCAGACTGACCCCGGCAGGATCTCCCCGGCAGGATCTGCCCCTGTCCGTCCAGACTGGCCCCGGGAGCAGCTCTGGCTCGGGCAGAGCTCTGGCAGAGCCTCTGGAAGGGGAGCAGCGGCCCCGTGGCTCAGCCCGCGCTGCCGTGGCCGCTCCTGAGGGGCCGAGCGGAGCGGAGGCGGCCAAGGAAATCGCGGCCGCTCCTGGGCTGAGCGAAAAAACACCTGTAGGGCTGGAAAGCCTTGCAGAGGGAAGCGGGCTCCTTGCCTTCCCTGCCCCCTCGGCAGAGCTCGCTCGGAGATCAAAAGGGAGCCGAGTCTCGGAGGCAGCGGCGCCGTCAAACGGAGCAGAACGTTCCGGGGAAATGGGAGCGTCTGGGAGCCCGCGGCCAGGGCAGGGCAGAGACAATTCCCCCTGAAACCCTCGCTCCTGCCTGCCCAGGAGCTCCTTCCACCGCCCCGGGATGTGGGATGCAGCTGAGGGCTGGTGGAGAGGGAGAAGCGGGGAGAGCGTTTCGGCTCCGCTTGAGCTGCTGAAAAATAACGTCTGGTAGGAGCCCTGGGGAGGTTGGAAAGCAGGCGGGACGGAGTGCTGGAAAACACGTCGGGAACAATATCGGGCTCGCCCCCTGGGCTGGGGATGAGCTCACAGGCTGCTCCTGCTGCCATCCTTTTCTGTGCTCTTGTGGGCCACTGACACCAAAACAGAATCTCGCTGCGTCTCTGGCTAACGGAGGAGCCCAGAACTGGGGCTGGACTGCAGCTGAGCAGTTCAGACCCAGCTCTGTCCGTTTGTCCCTCTCCTTTGGGGGGTCATCCATATGTTGGTGGCTCTGGCAGCTGTCCAGAGGGAAGAAAGGAGGTTTTGGCCCCGTTCTCACTGACAGCATCACTGCCCCCCAGATCCAGGCTGCTGAACATGGGGACAGTGACAGGCAAGAGAAGCCCCCAGAGCTGCTGAGCAGGCCCTGGCCTCGGGTCTGGGCTGGGCTGGGTTTGCAGCAGGTTCCTTGAGCTCACACTGGGGCTGAATGAAGGCACCTTGGCCTGTCACGGGTTTGCTGTAGGACAGGAGGGGAGGATGGGCAGGCTGGGTGCTCCTGCCCTGTGTGGGATTGCCTGGGGAGGATGAGCCTTCGGAGAGGCTGTGGAGAGGCTGTGGAGCAGGGAAATGTCCTTGGGACTGTGCAGAACCTGAGTGCCCAAGAGCCTGAGTCCTGTGGCCGTGCCAGCAGCACCCTGGCAGAGGCTGGGAGAGGGCTGGAGATGGGAGAGCTGGGCTGGGGTGCACAGGGGGTGTGCTGGGTCTGCAGAGGGCCCAGCAGATGCCTGGCTTGGCTCTGCCTTCCCAGGGCTGTGCCAGAGTCCATTTCACACCTGGCGGCTGCAGGAGATTTGGCGAGATCAGTCTCCCGCATTACCCCTGGTAATGACAAAAGCAGACAGCAAAGCTCCAGCAAAGCTGGAATTACTGCTGGCTGAGTCATGTGAAATCTTCCAAGTTTTAAGCATGGAAATCCAGCCTTTCCCTGGATTCCTCCTTCCTCTTAGCCTCCCCTCGCCACCCCCATTCTCCCTCCCCTCCTTGCACCTGAAATCTGCTCTGCGGCTGATCCGATAGAGTTTATGGTAATTAAGTGTTATTAAATCCCCTCCCCCCTCCCTTTTTTGCTCTAATGACACAGCTGTGGGGGGAAAAAAAAAAAATATCGGTGTTTTTCTAAATCAGGTCTGTGGCTTTGCTCCTTAGACCTTCGGGTAAGAGCATCAGGAGGGAACTGAAACCGTGAGCTTCTGCATCCCTGGGGGAGGTGACAGGAGCAGGGGAGGAGGAGGAGGAGGAGGAGGTGGGAATCCTCCCTGGTGGGAAGGAGACCTGGAAGGGAATTCTGCCCTCTCCTCCCTCCCCTGGTGCTGTTTCCATGGGTGTCTTGCAGGTTTGAGGTGGGATTGAGGGGGCAGGCACAGCACAGCTGTTTCCTGAGCAGCTGCTGCCTTTGGGGTCTGGTTTTTGGGGCTGGGGGACCCAGAACAGCGTGGGAACCCCGCTCCTCATCCCAGCAGGCTCGGGAGCAGCCTCCAGAGCTGGGATTTGCACAGGGAGCCTGCGGTGCCCGGGGTGCAGATGTGTGTCAGTGGGGCACGGAGCCTCAGGGGCAGACAGGGCTGTGCTGGAGGGCTGAGCTGGAATCACTTCCCTTCTGCACTGGCCTTGGGAGCCAGGGATGCAGCTCTGTGGTACTGAAACGTTGTGCAGCTCAGACTCTATTATTATTATTATTAT
>VZRX01000821.1:0-37782 GCA_013398075.1 Notiomystis cincta
TCCCATCCCATCCCATCCCACGGGACAATCCCTAGGGAAGAGCGCAGGGACTCGGGGAGCTCAAAGGGCAGCACCGCCCACACCTCCCTGCCCACAGCAACACCGAGAGGGCAGGGACAGGGAGTAACCCCAGCCCAGCTCCCACTTCCCAGGTCCTGGAAAACCAGGACGTCCCTTTTGCAGCACATCCCTGCTCGCAGGCAGCCTGAGAACATATTTTATCTTCTACATAATCACAAGGAAAAAAAAAAATTTAAAAAAATCCCCTCGCCTTCGAGATTCCCAGACAGTTCACTCAGCATCCTCATGCTACTGATGTAATCCTGGAGGAAAATCCCTTGGGTCTGGGGAGCTGGAGCTGCTCTGAGCCTGTTCCTGCACCGGGGGTGGGCAGCCCCCAGAGCCCCTCGGAGCTGCACCTCTGCAAAACCCTGGGCACGTTTTTATGGCCCCGTTTATGCACTTGTTGAGTGCCTAAATTCCCCGTGCCCCCGTGGGGGACATTAATAGCTCAGCAGAGCTCTTTGCTAATTCCATTTTCTGTCCTTTGTGTTCAGCTGCAAGAAAAATTAGCCAGGAATAAAAAATGACCTCATAATAAACAGCACTAAACCCAGCACCGCAGATCCCTGAGCAGGTACCACCTCTGACCCCAAAAACCTCACCCTGCACCAAAACCAAGTGCAGGGCAGATCCTGAGCCGAGGCAGGACAAGTGAAACTCGAGATAAGGCCGTGGCACGAGGCCAGGGGGCAGATTTGACCCAAATTGCTCCATCTCCAGCTGGTTGAGTGATTCACTCATGCAGGGGCCTGGCCTGGCTCCCTGCTTGGGGCTGCTCTCCTCAGAGACCGAGGGGGCTTTGTTTTGTTTGTCCCAGCGCCTTGGTTATCCAGGGAAGCGTGACACACGTGGTGGGAGCGCTTCCCTGGCGCTCCCGGGCAGGCACGCGCGGGGTCCCAGCGTGGAGCGGCCTGCTCGGCTCCCCTGGCAGCTCTCCTGGGCTGCCCCCACCTCAGGGGCAGCACCCCAGTCATGGGGGGAGCCAGAACTCTGCCCTGGCCCCATAGCTCTGCCTTGATCCCATAGCTCTGTCCTGGGGCCATAGCTCTGCCTTGATCCCATAGCTCTGTCCTGGTCCCATAGCTCTGTCCTGGTCCCTGCAACTCTGCCCTGGTCCCATAGCTCTGTCCTGGGGCCATAGCTCTGTCCTGATCCCATAGCTCTGCCCTGATCCCATAGCTCTGTCCTGATCCCATAGCTCTGCCTTCATCCCATAGCTCTGTCCTGGTCCTAGAACTCTGTCCTGATCCCTGCAACTCTGCCCTGGTCCCATAGCTCTGTCCTGGTCCCTGCAACTCTGCCCTGGTCCCTGCAACTCTGCCCTGGTCCCATAGCTCTGTTCTAATCCCATAACTCTGCCCTGATCCCATAGCTCTATCCTGGTCCCATGGCTCTGCCCTGGTCCCATAGCTCTGTTCTAATCCCATAACTCTATTCTGGTCCCTGTAACTCTGTCCTGATCCCAGAACTCTGCCCTGGTCCCATAGCTCTGTCCTGATCCCAGAACTCTGCCCTGGTCCCATAGCTCTGCCCTGATCCCAGAACTCTGCCCTGATCCCATAGCTCTGTCCTGGTCCCATAGCCCTGTCCTGGTCCCCAGGTGTGGTACCTGGGGTGCAGATGGAGAACCCCAGGGTCTGGCTGGATCCTGAGCATCCCTCTAGCCCAGTGCCTGGTTTTCATGGATGGATCCCACAGGAGCTCCAGGAGGGAATCCTCCCATGGCTTTGGGGCTGTTTGGGCTTTGCCACCACCATGGACATCGGGGTTAACTCCCAGCACAGGAGGAGGAACCCAGGCTGGAGCTGGGTTTTCAAGGTGAGGTGACAAGTTGAGCAAGGTTTTAGGAATCAGGGATTCTAAAATCATGGAATCATTCAGGCTGGAAATCACTGAGTGCAACAATTCCCTCAGTGCTGCCGAGGCCAGCACTGCCTCATGTCCCCAAGTGCCACATCCACACAACTTTTGTATTCCCAAATATCCAACCATAACTTCTCCTGGAACAGCTGGAGGCCGGAGGAGCTGTGGGTTGGGCAGAGCAGCTGATGGGGAGCTGGGCACAGTGGGGACCCTCAGCATCCAGCCCAGCCCTGCCCCAGCTCCATCCCATTGATTTTTTGGGATGCACAAAAACCCCTGCAGGGCTCAGGGCTTGGCCAGGCAGCTGCTGGCACAGTGACCCAAAAAATGCTGGAATAGAAAAGGCAACAAATTCTACACAGTTGCCTGTCCCTTCCCATTGGGGTTTTGCTGGGCTAAATCATTCCTGAACCAGCCAGGCTGTGTCAGAAATGTCCTTTAATGAAGTGCAGCAGGGGGCTGGCATTATTTCCCAAGCTCCAGCAAGGTTTAATCCCCTGCCTCCCTAAGCCACATATGCTTTAAAGAGGATATTTTTTACTCCCTGGTATTTCACGCGTGTTATGTTTTAAAGGCCATTGCCAGTTCAGTTTAGACCCCAAAAAAGTTGGTGCCACTGGTGGGTGGAGGTGGGGAGGTGCTGAAAAATAATCCCAGAGCAACCTCAGAGGAGGCTGACCCACAGCCTGGGTCTGCTGGGCTCTCCTAGAAAGGCTGGAGGTGTCCCAAAAACTCTGGGAGGGGTCCAAAAACACCCTGGGGGTGATGGGCACCCTCAAATTCCAGCTCCAGCCACCAGGGATCATCCACAGGCACCAGGAATGGACTTTGCTAGTTAGTCCAGGCTTAATTTGGGCAAACTTTGAGCTCTGTTTGGTTAGGACTGACCTGGAGAGAGTCAGTCTGCAGCAGGGAGGAAAAGCCCTCCTGGCCTCTCTGTTCTTCCCTGGGAGAGCCCCACTCGGGGGGATATTAAAGGCTTTTGTTTCCAGGAGCTGTCAAAGCCCTCACCTTTCACAAGCACTAAAACGGCCCAGGGAAAAAAAGGAAGGGAAAAAAAAAAGATCTGCAAGTGGAATAATAATTCTGGAGTCATAAATCTGAGCCTGTAAATCAAGGATTGGCGGGGCGGTCGCTGTAATGTCTCAGGAGTTCACATTCGAGGGTTTCTTTCACCTGAGGAAAAGGGGGAAAAAATCCCTGAGTCTGTGCCCTTCCACTCCAGGGATGCTGTAAATCACCTTAATGTTCCACCCGGGCTCTTAAACGGCCCGAAAAGAGCAGAGAGGGAAAGTGGCTGAGTGAAAAAGGGCAGGGAGAGAGCTTTGATGGCATAAAAATAACCCCAAACCACCCCTTTTTTAAAAGGGGAGGGCAAATCCTTCACTGCTCCTGGTCCTGCTGTGGTCACAAGTTTGGGAGGGCGTGGGGACAGTTTGGCTGCTGCTGGGAAACAATGGAATCAGCCTGTCTGTCCCCAAGGGTTTGGATTTGGGGTTGAGGGAACACGAGAAAATAGAGGTGAGAGCAGAGATGTGGAAGGAGGTGCAGGGGTGGCTCAGAGGACGTGGCCACACAACCATGGAATCATGAAAAATCCGTTGGAAAACGGTGGGAAGGACCCTAAAGTCCAACCCTGGAGCGAACCCCAGCAGCCCACGGAGCAGAGAATGACCCTGCAATGGCCCCATCCATGCTGGGAACGGGGAACATCATCCCAACAACTGCTGGGATGGCAGTGGAGCCACCCCACCCTCCATCCCAGGGCAGCTCAACCCCAAACTGGGGCTCTCTCCCTGCCCAAACTGGGGCTCCCTGCCCAAACTGGGGGATGCAGCAGCTCCAGAAGATGGGAGGTCCCACACGAGGAGCCCACCCTGGCCAGCCCACAGAGGGGACACCTGCTCCTCTCCTGGGAGGGTCACAGAGGGAAGTAGGGAATACGATGGGAAAAGATGGAGTTGGGTACCAGGCTGTGTCCACGTGCAGAAATTGAAGAATGTGGGTTTATTTTGGTTTTATTGTTTCCTGCCTGTGATTTTAGCTGTTTATTTTCCTGCAGTTTTACCTGTTTGGGATCAGAAGGATGGAGCTCAGCTGATCCAAACCAAGCGCTGAAGGTGTTTTTGGCCATCACCTGGGCATCCTCCCACCTCCATCCCCGCTGTGCCAAGGGCGGCCGGGCCCGGGAGGCTGCGGGAGAGGGGAGAGGAGGAGGAAGAGGAGGAGGAAGGCGCTGGCAGGTGGAGCACAAGTGCGAGCAGGGACCGCTCCGCTCCCTAATCCCGCCTTCAAAGCCGCCGGGCGCAGCTGCGGGGTCTGAGCTCCAACAGGTGACAGCTCAGCTGTCCCCTCCCCACGGGGCCGTGACCCTGCGGGGTCCTGGGGGGACACGGCGCCCCCGAGGCCGGAGCCGGCTCCGTCCTGCCCTCGGACACCTCCCGGGCGTGTGCCCGGCCGGCTCCGTGCGGGAATCCGGGGTGCGGCATCCCCCGAAAGGCGCCGGAGCTGCCGGGAAAGGTGGGAATGTCCCTTTTGCGCGGACAGACCCTGCCAGCAGCCCCTGGAGGCTCTGCCCTGTGCCGGCATCCGCCTCCTCCCAGCGCCGCATCTCCTGCCGGGAGAGCAGCCAGGGACGCGCTGGGAGCAGCGCTTCCCAGCCCTGGCCTTGGGCGAATTCCTGCGGGAATCGCCTCCGCGGAGGAGGTGTTGAACAGGCCCTCGCTGGGAAACTTTTTATCCCATCGCTTTGGAAAACTGTTTGGGAACAGCATCCTTTAGTGCCTCTCCCTCCAAAGCGTCCAGCAGCAGGGCCAGGAGAGGCTTTTTGGGCAAACCCGGCCAAATCCAGCAATTCCAGCATCCAGGGAAATGGAGGGAGTTTTATTGCTGCTCCCCACCAGCAGAAGGGAGCACCTCGCTGCCCCCAGCCGGGCAAAGCGAGCGACAGGCAGGGAATGCGGAGCATCCCGGCCAAAATCCACATCCACGGCGCCAGGTGTCACCACCAGGCTGGGGCTGGGACGGTGGCACAGCCTGAGAAGGTCCAAGTCCATCCCAGGCCTCATGAGAACCTCATTGTCCCACAGCGATCCCATTCCCACCGCAAAGGGATGCCCGAATTTCCCACATTTATCTACGAAAACAACAAAGCGTGACCTGAAAAATTCCCCCCCCCCTCCGCCAGCTGCAGCTCGGCACCACCGCCGGATAAACAACTCCCTCACCTCCACACCCCCAAACACGCCTTAAACCCTAAAAAGTGCAGGTGTGGGGGCAGCTCCGTGCCCCCCACCCCGCAGAGCCGCCGGCATCGCTCATTAAGTGCCCGGAGCCGCCGTCGTCTGAGCAGCACCATTATCTGAGCAGCCCCCAGCCCCCTTCCCCACTGGTAATTTCTCCTTATCTGCATATTTTATTGAAAATTAAAATCCTTTCGCATTTTTCCCAGGGCTCGGGCGGGAAGGATCTTTTCTCGCAGCCCTACTTGACTCCAATTAGTTGGGATAACAAAGCTGCCGCTGTCGGGGGATTATTGACAAATGCTCGAGGGGGAAAAAAAAAGGGCAGGAGAATGGTCTGTTAAAACGACAGCTTTTAAGGCTGGAAACAGAACCTCCGGGCCACGAACAGCGCTGGGGAGGCAAGGAAAATACCAATTCCCGGTTTTTTTTGATGGAATTTCCATTGATCAGCCCCCTCGAGCCAGGATTTTGTGCGGTGCTTCCCCGGTGCATCCCTCGCTGCATCTCCCTGCATCCCCGGCTGCAGCGCCGTGCCGGGAGCTGGGGAAGCGGCGAGGGTGGAAATCCATCCCATCCCATCCCGTCCCGTCCCTGTTTTTTAGGCCTCGTGCTCCCAGTTCCCATGGGCGCCCGTCGGCTCCTGCCCCTCCAAACCTGCTCCCTGCAGCTGCGACCACGCACAAAAGGACTGAGGAGCATTGAGAGCAGCACAACTCCTTCACTGATAACTCCTTCATATTTTTTCCCTGACTTCTTTTTTTTTTTTTATTCCCCCCTCTCTCCTTAATTTCAACTAAAAGAATAGAGGGGGTAAAAAATGAAGCGCGCTCGATAAAGGGCAGTGAGTGTTATCCCCGAGAAAAAAAAAATATCAATAAAAACCGCACAGAGCTTTTTTTCTTCCCTAGGTGGCTCGGACAGCTGGCTCTTTAAATATTAATCAGGGGCTCATTGATATGCAAATACGGCGAGGGGGAATAATGCTGCCGCAGCTGCGCAGCCCCGGCCGAGTGTTGGCCTCCTCTCCAGGATGAATGGGAATATCTGAGGACACAGGTGCAGGGAGCCGCCGGCGAGCGGGATCCTGCTTAATTCGGTAATTTGTGAGCGATGCTCTATAGAGCCCAACCGGGGCAATCTTCTCCCACTCGACGGTCTCTGACCACCGAACAAGGTGTTAATCTTCTGATTGTGCTGCCGACTGTTCCCTCGCAGCCTCGCTGGCCTTTTGCCCTGACACTTGGCCAGTTAAAATCAGCCCCGCTGGCGGCTCGGCCCCGCGCCAGCCGATGGGCGAGGAATTATTTATTGTTCCTTTCCCAGAACCACCAGTAAACAGGAAAGACGGGGCATCCCACCGGGAGAACCGCTCGGGACGCGGCGGGGCGAGCGCATCCCCCGGTCCCGGAGCAAAGCCGGGCCCGGCGGCGGCCCCGCGGCCAGGGACCCGCAGGGGCTGAGGTGGCACCTCCCGCTCCTCCTTCCTGATCCCACCCTCCCGTGGGGGCTGAAAGGGAGCTCGGAGGCGAGGTCAGACCTGCGGGGTGTCCTGGGCAGGTGGGAGGGTCGGGGGGGGCAACCTGAGCCAGCACCGCGCTCTTGCTCCGTGCCCCCGCAGCGCCCACGGGAGACCTTCAGCTGCTGCAGGAGGGGCAGGGGAAGGTGGGGCAGAGCCCCAAAAACACCCGCAGGGCTCCACTGGCACGGTCTGGTGTCCCCCGTCGTTTGCCACAGGTCGCGGGATTACAGAACCGTGGGATGCCCTCGGCTGGATCCGCAGGGATCACCCGGCTCCCGCCCGGGTCTGGGGGCTGGGAAAGGCGGTCGGGAAGGGCCTCGCTCCGTAAGGACGCCAAGAAAGGCCCCTCCATCCCCTCCCAACAAAACCCATCGCTGATTCAAACGCTCAGCCCTTGGGAAGGGACGCTCCAGCTCCCTCTGCTCCCACTCCGTGCCTCCTGGATCACTCCCCCGCTTCCAGCCCCGCTCCATCCCCACGACACCCACGGGCACATCCTGCCCTTCCTCCTCCCCCTCCAGCTGGGAGCAAACACTCGGATACTGCGGATACAACCCCGCTGTGGCTGGGGGGGGTTGAAGATTTGCCTCCTGTGGCTCCCATCCTCCTTTTTCCCTGCCAAGCTTCCCCGCCCGGGCTGCTGGTGATGAATGAGCCCGCGGGTGCCGCGGTACCAGGCGCCCGCAGCTGCTCCCGGCGGGCAGATGGCAGCTCCGGGCCACAGCTGCAGCCCCGCGCCCGCCGCAGCTGGATGGCCACAAAGGCACAGCAATCCCACAGAAATCCCACAGAACGGCAGGAAAAGCGGGAGGGATGCTGGGATGGCTCGGGGACGGGCACCGGGAACCCGCAGGGAAAAGCTCGGCTGTGACAGTCCGGACCGGCAGCGTGGGATCAAGGCAAGGGTGGGATCAAGGCAAGGGTTGTCCGTGCTGTGGGTCATTCCCAGGAAAATGAAGGCCTTCCTGGAGACAGGGAGAAACCCTGGAATTTGTCTGCTGCAGGTTCTTGGCCTCCACGTTCTACTCCAGGGACAAAGACATGAAAAAATTCCACCAAACTTTGTGGGCTGGGCTCTTGTTTCCAAACAACATCTGCCTCAGTATCTCAGGATTCCACTGCTATCAATTATTAACAACCAATTATCAATGATAAATCACTACTGACAATTCTAGTTATTTTATGTACAAGGAGTTTGCCTCTCTCCACACTTTATTGGGAACAAATCTGGGTGTACAACCTGGGGCCTTGATCCCAAATTCCCACTCAGAGCCGGCTCCAGGGGAGCAGCTGGCTCTGGAATCTGGCCCAGGGGATGAGGATTAATGAGCCAATTAAGTGCTCCGGCCCCGGGGCAGCACCTGGGGTCACACAGGATGGCAAAGCCACCCTGCTGCTGCCTTGCTCATCCCGGGGTCCAACTCCAATCCCGGAGTGATGCTGCTTCCGTGAAAGCCAAAATGCTTTACCCACGCTGAGGAGCAGCAGCGCTGTCCCGTGGCTGTCCCGTGGCTGATCCCGGAATGGCCGAGCCCGGAGCTGCTGTGGGAAGAGGGAGCTGTGCTGGAGGAGGTTGGGGTGGGAGATGTGGCCGACAGCGACATTCCCGGGATGCGCCGGGGGAGCGCCGGCACCGCGGCCGCGCTGCCGTGGGGGATCGTCTTTCCCTGGATCGTCTTCCCTGGATCTCCCTTCCCTGGATCTCCTTAAAGAACAAAACTTGGGAGTGTGGGCTGCTGGGTCAGGCAGGGAATAAACAGGAATTAGTGGCACAGAGCTCCCAGCCAGGATCAGGCTCTTTTCCCTCAAAACCCAGCTCCTCATCACTGCTGCTCCATCCCCTCCCTGCCATCAAAATCAGTTTTTCCAGGAGTTTTTATGGCTAAACCCGGCCTTTTATTCCTTGTTCTGTCTTCCTGTGCCTGTGGAAGAGCAAAGGCGGTGCTGGAGCTGTGGCACATCCCTGCCCATCCTGCTGCATCCCGATCATGGAATATCCCAGAATCCCAGAATGGTTTGGGCTGGGAGGGACCTTAAAACTCATCTCATTGCCCTCCCTGCCACAGGGACACCTTCCACTACCCCAGGGTGCTCCAAGCCCTGTCCAACCTGGCCTTGAAAACACTTCCAAGATCATTTTCTCCAACCAGGGAACGATGCTTCTCAAATTCAGGACCCAAAGCTGCCCCTTCAGCCCTAAACCGTGGCGTGTCCCCACATTTGTCAGTGAACACCAGGATTTCCTCCTCTAAAAAGCTGGAAAAATATCCAGTCTGTGTTGTTCCATGCTCTGTAACGAGCAATTACTCCTTTCCAAAGCCCAATGAAATCAAACCCGCTCCCATAATCACCTACTGGATTTTATCAGCGTGTTTGGGTTACACTTTGCCCCTTTGGCTAATTCCTAATTGATTCTTTAATCTCAACACGTTTTTTATTGCCTGATACAAGGGGGATTTAGCCAAGCCCAAACCCTGGGAGACACAGGACACGGGGCAGGGATGACCTCATCCAAGCCAAGGCTTTATTTGATAATCTATCACTTATTTATTATTCTAAGTAACCACTTGCAGGTGCTGTGATTTCAGTGGGGCTGTCCCAACACCCGGCACACGCTGGGAAATCTCAGCCCTGGGCAATCCTATCTGGAGCTGCTGCTGTGGAGGGAGCAGGATCCAACCTGTGCCAGGGAAATGGGGAAATGTGGGGATGGGCACGGCAAAATCTGGGGGGAAATGGGGCAAAATCTGTGGGAAAATGGGGCAGGGGTTTGTTCTCAGCATCACCTTACTGGAATGGTTTGGGCTGGGAAAGGATCTTAAATCCCAGCTGGTTCCAACCCCAACAACTCCCACTGTCCCAGGTGGCTCCAAGCCCTGTCCAGCCTGGCCTTGGGCATTCCAGGATCCAGGGGCAGCCACAGCTTCTCTGGGAATCTGTGCCAGGGCCTCCCCACCCTCCCAGGGAACAATTCCTTCCCAAAATCCCATCTAGGGCTGACATGGAGGCAGAGCAGGATGGACACTCCAATGCCAGCAGCACACGGTGTCCAGGTGGGACACGATTCCAGGGCTCAGCTCCTTCCTTTTCACCTGCCTGGAAAATGTGAACAAACTGAGGATTTGGGGCAGTGATGAGGAACCAGGACGTGGAGCTCCCTCAGACCAGGCTGGCATCGCCCGTTCCCTCCAGGGGCCAGCACTGGGATCACCTGGACAGCACCTGGAAGGCTCAGACAGGTACATCCCCCACAAAATCCTGTGCAAATCCAGAACAGGGATTTGGGGGTTAGTTCTGGATGCCTCTCTGTTGGTTTTTATATCTCCACTGTGGAGAGGTGGGACGGACACCCCAGGGAGGGGCCAGCAGCTCAGCACCAGTGCCACCCCAGGGCCACAAAGCTGCCACTCCTGCACCTGGCAGAGCTGGCAAGGGTGTCCCCCCCAGCAGGAAAGGTGGGATTCACAGCCCTCATCCCAATCCTGAGGGATGCTGCTCCCAGTGGGAGCTCCCAGGCTGGCAGCTGAGAGGAGCTGACAGAAATGAGCCCCTGAAGTGACAGCACGGGGCTTTTAACATCAATGAATCCATTACTCCCCCAGACTCTGGAGCCAGAAATTCCCCTGGGATTTGAGCCATTGAAGTGTTCTCCCAGTGAGGAAGGGGCTGAGGATGAGGTGGGCTCCAGGCAGAACCCCTGGAGCAGAGAAGGAGCCGTCCCAAATTATCCACCCCTCATTGTCTGCCCAAGCTCCTTCAACCAAGCCAACACCCTCAGGAAAGCAGGAAAATGGGATTTTGAGTGGCAAGACCCCACTGTGGCTTCAATTTTAACCCCAACTGGGGGGGGGAAAAAAAAGCAGGGAGTTGGGAGAATCATTTTTTCATTAAAATCAAAATCGATCCATAATGAAAATAGACTCGGAATGGGAAAAGTTGAGTGCAAATGGAAGCTTTTAAAGATTCTTTTGACTGACAATAACCTGAAGACCCTCCAGGAACTCCAGCCTGGAATAATCAGATTAAATGGAAACTAATATACGATCCTGAAATTCATCCCATGCTGCTCTAAACTTGGAGCAGCTGGATAATTTCGCCTACAGGTTTGTGCCTCCTGCCCAGCAGTTCACACGGAATTGTTTGGCCAAACTTAATCTACCAGGAAGGAAAAAAAAAAAGCTTTTCCCTTTCATATGTGTTAAAGCAAAGCCAGCTTTTCCAAGCAGCTGGGAGCAGGGAATGGATATGGCTGCAGGTATTTCCTATGGGAATTCCCAGACTGGAGTTTGGCTACTTCAAAATCGATGATTCTGATTTATAAAAGATGCAGGGATAAGAAAAGCTCTGGGTTGGGGCAGTGTAGCTGTTGGGAAGGAGAATTCCTGGTGATTCCTGCATGGATACAAACTCATCTCCAGCAGCTCCTCAGCACTGACCCCTCTGCAGGGGCCACATTCCCAAAACACAACCCAAATCTGTGTTTTTAGCCAGAGGAATGTTTGAGAATGGGACCTGGGTGGATCCAGTGAGGCCCTGGCACAGACTCCCAGAGGAGCTGTGGCTGCCCCTGGATCCCTGGGTGGATCCAGTGAGGCCCTGGCACAGATTCCCAGAGGAGCTGTGGCTGCCCCTGGATCCCTGGGAGTGTCCAAGGATGGGGCTTGGAGCAGCCTGGGATGGTGAAAGGTGTCCCTGCCATGGCAGAGCTGGAATGGGATGAGCTTTAAGGTCCTTTCCAGCCCCTCTGGGAATATCTGGATGGCCCAATCCAGCCTCCCACACCATTCCCTAAACATGGACATCATCCCTTCCAGCCTGCTCCAAAAGCTGCTGGTTCTTCCCAAATTATGCAAGCAGGGATCATTTCCTCATTCCCTACGTGCAAGGGATGAGCTAAATCCCCTCTGTCCACTCACATCCACTTTCTGCTCCTCTCAGGAACAGACATTTAGAGGTGGAATTAAAAAAACCTGGGAGAATTCCTGTTTTTTGAGGGGGAAGAGCAGCTGGGATGAGCTGGATCCGACCTCAGCCAGCGGCCGATGGGCAGAAATGAAAACCCAGCTGGGCTGGTGAGGGGACCTTGTGCTTCCAAAAGGCTGGAATCCTGGGAAAAAAAGGAAAAAAGTCACATCTACCCCAGTTGTACCAAGTATATATTCCTGGGATACTCCACGGATCAATAACTTCCATGTAGGAAAGGAAAATAAAAAATAAACCGGATTATTTTTGATTCAGGAAATGTCCCTGAGATGCCTCCAGCCATGGTGGAGGTGGGGTGACCACCCAGCCATGGCTCTCCTGTCTCAGCTCTGGAACTTCCTTGGACCTCACAGAGAAACAGGAGGAGGGAGCAGGATGAGGTCCGGCTCTGGATTGGGATGAGCTGGGAAAATGTGAGCAGGGCATCATTCCAGGGGTTCATTCCATGGTGGTTTCCACTGGGGGACCCAAACTTCTGGAGAAGGTGGTGGGACCTTGGAGACATCAGAGCTGGCAGGAGCAGCCCCCAGATGGAGTTTTCCTTCCCACAGATTCCCGGTGCTGACTTGGGAATGCTGGAGAATTTTCCTCCTCATGCCGAGCTCCAGGACAAAAACCCCCTCCACAAAACCCCTCCCAGAGAACAGATAACACAATGTGGTTCTGATTTCCTCCCCCCTTGGAATAATTGTTCCTTTTCTTTCCTAAATTCCTGTCCCAGGAAAACGTTTCCAGTGGAATCCCCTGCCTGCCCCTTTGGATGGGTTTTATCTTCCAGGCACTGCTCAGGAGTAGAGCAGAGCTTGGATTGAAAAAAAAAAGGGGAAAAAAAAGCCTAATAAGCAGCAAACAGGAATGGGAATGCTGGTCTGGGATCCATTATCCCTGACCCAGAGGTTGGAAAGCAAAAGAAATTCATTAAATTGGGGAGGGGCGCTGCTGGCTGCCGGTGCCCAGTCCTGGGGGGTGCCCAGGGGGTGTCACCTGTCACCCATTACCTGTCACCCATCACCCATCCAGGGGGTGGATCCCATCCTGGGCTGGATCCACGGGAGAAGGAGCAGCTTGGAGGGAAAATCCACTGAAACCACGAGGGAGCCCTGTGTGAAGGCAGCCTGGAACCCTCGGGAGAAGGGGAGGGAGAATTCTCCTCTCACAGCCCTGGATCCCCGGGGTGGGCACCACATTCTCCCTGAAACCCAAACAAATCCCCCAAACCCAGGGCTCACCTGTCACCCCATTCCCACAGGAGCTGCCACGTCCCTGCTGAGCCTCAGCAGGGCAGGCACTGAGGCTCCTTCTTTTCAACTCTTTTTAGCACTTCCAGGAAAAACAAAAACCCAGTGAAGCTCCTGCTGGTTATTCAAGAACTGTTTGCTTTAATCCCTTTCCAGGAACACGCTCTCGGTGGTGCCCGTGGTCAGAAAGGTGGGAAAAACCATGGAAAAGGGAATTCCTGTGCCTGCATCCCCAGCCCACACAGCCCCACAGATCCCTCCTGGTTTCTTTTCCCCTGTTTTTGTTTCAAAACCACATCCAGCTGCTTTTGGCAACACCAAAACCTCCCCCGCAAACCACTCATGGTTATTTGTCTGCCTTTTTCCCAATTCCAGAGGTGACAATTCCTGAATGGAGCAGCCTGGCAAAAGAAATCCATCACTGAGGTGAGGAAAAGCAGCTCACAAAGCAAGTGGGCAAATTGGCTGGGAATCTTCTGGAAAACAGGTGTGAAGGAGAATATGGATAAAAACAGAGAGGCAGGAGATGTTTGGAAGGGAGCTGCCTGTTCTCCCTTTTCCCAGCTGGTCCCTCTTGTCCTGCCCATCCTCTTCCCTCAGTCCTTCACGGGATAAGGCCAATTCCTGTCCTCAAAGAACTTCCTCAGGCCCTGCAGGTTGATGGGGGGGAAGTAGGGGCCGATCCTCTTCCGGATCCACCACTTCCCATCGCTGGCGTGCTTCCCCCCGGGCTGGCTGAACTTGTACTTGAAGTGCTCCCCCCGGATCCACCTGTGGGAGACAGAAACAGGAGCTCAGGGCTTGGCAGGGCTTCTGGGAAGAGGCTTGGACCATGGTTTTATTCCCTTGGGATTGGAGTTCTTGAGCCTTTCTGGATGAAGGAATCAGCTCGAGGAACTCAGGCTGGCTCCACATCCCAATACTGCATCCATCCATCCATCCATCCATCCATCCATCCATCCATCCATCCATCCATCCATCCATCCATCCATCCATCCATCCATCCATCCATCCATCCATCCTTGGGATGCCCACAGCTGGCAGCAGGCACACTGGGAAGGCACTGGGAAGCTCCCAGGCTCCATTAGGAATTAGCATCCAGATGTGCCTCGGGAATGACGCAGGAGCAGAGGAGCTTTAACACCCCCTGCCCCGAGCCCTCTCCACACCTTTCCACAACCAAATATGAAAGAAGAAGAATAAAAGCAGGGATAATAAGATTTTTTTCCTTTCTGAGAGCCATCCTGGAGTATTTCTGCCTGGGCTATTCTGGAGCAGGGAATCTGACTCGCCCAGCACCCCCAGCCGGCGGCCGCTCCGTTAGCGCGGCTCCGAGCGCATCTGTTTTCCGGCTGCTCCGGGAGCTGACAGCAAAGGAGGTTTGAAAGCAGTGCAGAAAGAAACATTCATCAGTGTCGGGAAACACTCTGGGAGCTGCCCATGGCGCTGGATCCGGGGGGTTTGTCCCCCTTGATGTAGGACATGCTGACAAGGGCCGGAGCGGCGCCCGCGCCGCCTTCGCCGGGAGCATCGCCCGCGTCGCTGGGCGAGTCCATAAAATACCCACAAAATAAAACTGTCAAAGTCGTGTCAGTGCTCATTTAAACCTGCTCTGCTCCACTAGGAAAACACAGAGCCTGCTACTGAGCGGGGCACGGCAGCTGTGGGATCCCCGGAGCGGCCGGGAAGGTCCTTCCCACTGCTAAAATAATTAGGGACGGCTCGGATGGATTTGCCATCAGCGCTGGGCTGCGGGAGCGGGGCAGGGAGCAGGGCCTGGGGAAAGCTGAGCCAGCTCAGGGGCTGCTCCCATCTCAGGGGCTGCTCCGTTTCGGTCCTGATGGTGCCCAGGAGAGCACGACAGGAAGGATTCTCCTGCCAAACCACGGGAACATGGAATGCCCAGGGAGGTTTGGAGTGCCCATCCCTGGAGGTGTCCAAGGAACACCTGGAGGTGGCACTCGGAGCTCTGGGCTGGGGGCAAGGTGGGGATCAGGCACAGGTGGGGCTTGATGGACTTGGAGGGCTTTTCCACCCTCAGTGATCCTGGGATTCTGTGTTCATCACACCCATCACGTTCTCCAGAGCACCTGTGGCTGCCCCTGGATCCCTGGAAGTGTCCAAGGCCAGGCTGGACATTGGGGCTTGGAGCACCCTGGGACAGTGGGAGGTGTCCCATGGCAGGGGCGGCACTGGATGATCTTTAAGATCCCTTCCACCCCAAACCATTCCATGATTCCCTGACCTCCACTTTTCCCCTCCTCTGAGGATGAAGGAAGATAAATGGGAAAAGGGGCCCTGAGTGGAATTTGGGGAGCACAAACCTGCATGTCCCCTGCTCCAAATGCTGCCCTGCAGCTGCTGCCTTCATTTCAGCCAGGGCCATTCCTGCACTCCCTCTTTTCTCTGCTTCCTAAGGCTGGGAAAAACCAAACAGGGGCTGAAGTGCCACTCCCACAGGGTTCCCTTTGCAGGAGCACAGAATTCCTGTTAATAACTGGAGTGTTACAGAACAGCCACTGAGGGCCCAGGTAGCCACAGGCTCCTCTCCAGGATGGTTGCAGATTTCCAAGCTGTGCTGCCTGACTCCTTTCTGGCATTCCCAAAACATATCCAGCTCCAAACCCAAACCCACCTCCCACCAACACTCCAGAGGCTGATTTTATGGCAGTCCCTCTCCTGCTCCAAGCATCCCTCCACCTGCCTCTCTGATGCTTTGGGGTTGTTCCTTCACCAAGTGGCTGCAGAGCACCTCCCGAGCTGGATCCATCTCCACATTCCCAAAATACATGTGAGAAAGGTGGAAAACCTGGAACCCAGGGGAATATTTCCCTGCCAGGCTCAGGATGTAAAAGCTGCAGCGTTTAATACCCACTGGAGCCCCTCATTTCAGGGCTCACAGAGTTTACAAGCTCTGCCAGTGTTTATAACCTGCCTGGGTGCCTCAATCCTGGAATTATGGGATTTCCCAGCTCCCCCTGTGCTGGTCCTGCTCCCTCTTCCCAGATTCAGGGAGGGAAGGTGCTCCAAACTGACACCCCAAGCCCATCATTCCAGGGCTCGTGGAGTTGGTGCAGTTTTGGGGCTCCCACAGAGATCTCCTGGCTGCTGGAAGGGATCCACAGGTCTTGGAGCCTCCCTGATGCAGGAGACTGAACCTGCAGGAGATTCCTTGATTCCTGCTCTGGAGAAACAGGAACAGCTTCAGGAAGGTCGTGAAGGGGCTGCCTGACCTCACCAGGATGTCCCAGGTGGTCACAGGTCCTCGGAGAAGGATCAGCAGGACTCGTGGAAAGGTCAGGGAGGATGATCCCAGCCAGTTTCCCAGGATTTACAGAGCAAACACAAGCTGGCAGCTCCTCCTGGCTCCCAGAGAAGCATCTGACACCAGCTCCCATTAAAAAACGGTTTTAAACTAAGGGAGGATCCATTTAGATGGGATATTGGGAAGGAATTCCTGGATGTGAGGGTAGGGACAGATTCCCAGAGAAGCTCCTGGATCCCTGGGAGTGTCCAAGGCCAGGCTGGATGGAGTCTAGTGCAGGATGTCCCTGCCCATGGCAAGGATGGCATTCCAAGGACTCTTCCAGGTGATGGAAAACCCTCTCTGGAGACAAAATCTCTTTGGGCAACTTCTGATCCAACAGAGGAGAGCGACGGCGCCGATGGAGGAGGGAGGACTGAGCCACCCCGAGGACCCTTCTCCCACCACCCTTCAGGGCATCCACCCCGGACTGGGCAAGGCCCTGGCCTCGTGGGGAGGCCAGAAAGGCTAAAAATAATCAGCATTATTTTTTAAATCAATATTTTCCCCTCAGCAGATGCCCGGGAGCAGCTGCCCCGCCGCGCTTTCGGGAGCCGCTCGTATATCAGCCCCTCCTGACATCTCCCAACTGGACGTGTTAAAAATTAGCAGCAATATTGGAGTTGTTGGGATGGAGGCCTAAATCTCCCAGACAGCTGTAATTAGTTCCAGAGGGTGCAGCTGTCTCCCTGCAACAGCTGAGGGGTTCCAGGGAAAAAGCCAGTGGTGGTTTCTGTTAGAATTAATGGCCTGACAAGGCAAGGAGGGCTGGGAGGAGGAAGAAAGAAAGCAAAACATGGGGTGTCTTTTTGGGTTGTTGGGGGTTTTTTTTTGGGTGTTTTATCTTGAGGTTCCCTGGTCTGCTGTAAATCAAGTGGTGGGAAGTCCAAATTCTTCAGGGGAACATTGCTCCATCACCACTGTTCTCGCCCTGTTGGTGGGAGGGAGCATAAATTAATCCATCCTGGCCTAAATTTGGGGAACTGGGGCAGTTTTGGGTTGTTTTTTAGTGCTGCTGATTCTGAGGCTCCTGCAAGGTCTGGTCCTCCAGAGCCAGAGCATCCCATGGCCTCAAAATCCCCCTGGGAAGTGGCACAGTGGGGTTTTTCCTCTCTGGATTTTCCTCTCAGGATGGGTTGGAAAGGGAGGCTCAGGGTGGGACAACACCTGGATGGAGCCAAGGCTGGGATTTTTCCTGCCAGGGGAGAGAGACCCCAAGGGACTTGTGGGGCTGTGCTGCTCCTCAGCTCCCACACGTGGCTGCAAACCAGATTTCCCAGCCTGGGGGAAATCCCAACAGCTTGGGGTGAGCTCTGCCTTCCCTGAAATACTGAGCTTGTATTTCCCCCAAAAAAAATCCCTTTAACTTCCCTTTGGGACAGTGGAATTTAATTCTGGGAATATCTGAGAGATTCATTTCTCCTTTACCCTTTTGGGGAGGGTCCAAGCCCCAAATTGGCTTCCACAAAGTGCAAATATGACCAGGCTCTTCCTGTGGCTCCACAGATCCCATGGGAAAAGCACTCCCACACCTTCTGCAGGATCCATGGGATCCCCACAGCCTGGAAATCCAGCCCAGGTGTAAAGCCCAGCCACTTTTAAATGGGAAATAAAAGGGCAATCCAATAAAAAAGAATCCCAAATGGCACATTCTCCTCTCAGGGAGCATCCACAGGGAAGCAGCAGCTCCCTCACAAACATCACCCCTACAAACCCAGCTCATCACAGCCACCGTGGGGCTTTTCCAGCAAAGTGCTACTTTAATTGGAATAAAAACCCTAAATGATGATTTGACATCAGAGACCCAAACAGACCCAAAAACCTGTTTTTTTTTTCCCCTCTTATGGGCAAAATCTGATTTTTGATTTCTTTGATCGTTCCGTGGTGTGTTCATCACTTCTTAATTTCTCAGCCCAAGCCCTCCTGTTCAGATTTATGAGGGCTGGGCTTTTATGAACTATCCACTGGCCCAAAATATTTGGGAAATCCACATTCCCCAAACATCACCGGGCTCGAGGTCTGAGCTTCCCACTCAGCCAGGCTTGGGCCCTCAACAATGCCCTCATTTTTAATCAGTCACCTGTTTCTCATTTGAAGTTTATCACACTTGAAAAAATACTATAATTTCTTGAGTTGTAAAGAACCCTCCAAACTTTGGTCTCTGAAATTTCATTTCGAAGGCATTAACTCATTTTGAAAGTCCCTTGGCTATTTAAGGTGTAGAGTTTCCATTAACAGAACAAACTCCGTGGAGGATGGAGTGCAAGGTTCTTATGGAAAACAGTCCCTTCCCCTAATTATTTAGTCTAGCAGGGAATGAAAATAATTAAGTCTCAAAATTCCCTTTAGAGTGGAGGGAGGGGGGAATAATTGTAGGAAAATTAGGAGTTTTTTCCACCCAGCTACTGCAGGGAGCAGGGCTGTGGTGGGAATGAAGGGATCCCTGAGGTTGGCAAAAAACTTCCCCCTCAACCTGGATAAAAGTCCAGGATCATGGAATCCTTGGATCAGGGATGGTTTGGGATGGAAGGGAGGTGGAAAATCATCCAGTTCCACATCCTGCCAAGGCAGAGATGCTTCCACCAGGCCACAGAGGGCAGAGTTATGGGATATCAGGAAGAAATCCCTGGCTGGGAGGGTGGGGAGGCCCTGGCACAGATTCCCAGAGGAGCTGTGGCTGCCCCTGGATCCCTGGGAATATCCAAGGCCAGGCTGGATGGGGCTTGGAGCACCCTGGGGTTGAAGGTGTTGGGGCTGGAACTGGATGGGCTTTAAGATCCTTCCCAACCCAAACCATCCCAGGATTCTGGGATTTTTACCATCCTGGGGATTATAAAGCACCTCAAGGAAAGCACTTTGGTAAAGTTTGGAAGTTTTCTGTGCCTCAGTTGGAGAAGGAGCCTCTCCTCAGAAGGTTTGGGGGATGCAGGGCCCTAAAGCTGGAAAACATCAGTGGGATCCAAGGGGAATTTCATTCCACACAGAGCTCTGGACCTGCATCCCTGTTTGCAGTGCATCCTCAGAGCCTCAAATGGAAAACATTAGCAGGAGCATAACATTACTTGAGTTGATCCAAAATACCCCAAAAAAATGTTTTCTCAGCTAAAAATAACTCCATCAACAAAACAGACGCTTTTGGGACAAAATTCCTTTTGTGTAAAACCTCAGAATTCTCCTCTGTGCCTTTCCCTGGCTGATGTTGGCTTTGTCTCTTCCTTGAAAACACAAACAATTCCAAGACGAGTGTCCACAAACTCAGTAATTCCTGTGGGGCTGTTTTGTCTTTGAAACACCTCAGGAGGTCCATGGAAGTGGTGGGGTTTGACCTGAGCTCACCTGCCAAAAACCCTGAAGCTGAGGGGCAGGAAACCACTGCAGAAGGGACCATTCCTGGCCAGGAGCCCTTCATGGATCAGCCTGGGAATGGGCTCATCCAAAGGGTCCCTGGGGCCCCTCCAGGGGGGAATGGAGGTGCTGGCAGCACTTTGGTGTCCCTCACACCCACCTCAAATCCCACCTGGGTCCTGTCAAGCACAAAGCCCAGCAGGAACCTCTTGTGCACATCCAGGAGCTCCTGGCTCCCTCGGGATAACTCCAGCCTTACCTCGGGGGGGCTCTGCCTGAGAAGGGATTTGTGGCCAGCAGGGACAAGGTCTCCTCTTCCTGGGCCAGCAGCTTCCCAGCCAGGTGGATGATCCATTCGTTCTGCTCGTAGGTCTTGGGGAGGAAGAAGAAATGTTAGGAACTGCTGGGCTTTTCCTGGAGTGTTTGCTGGGATCAAAGGCTTCTGGGGAGGGGGTTCAGCGGATTTGGATGGCAAAAGATGAATTTCCCAGTGTTTCAGCACACATCCCATGGGATCCTTGAAGTCCAGACAGGGACTGGCACCTGCAGGGAGCAGGGAGAGCTTCCCTGGCTTTGTCTCATCTCCTCTGCCAATTCTGCCCCCAAATATTTGATTGAAATAATTTATTTAGCAGCAAACCCCACAGGGGAACCATAACAGCACATTTTCTATGGATAATCCATCCATCCTTTTAATCCAGGGTGCCTTCCCCTGGGAAAAGGGTTTGGGATTGTTTCCCTCGTGTTGTCCAAAGGAAAACAGAAGAAAGTGACTTCTCTATTCCCAGTTCCTGTCTCCTCTTTATCTCCTGCTGTGTGATCCATCCTCTTTAAATTCCTTCCTGATGGAGCCACTTCTGGAGCAGTTCTGGCCCAGGCTGCAGTGGCAGAGCTGGAATTTGGGCAGTCCTGAGGGAAGCAGGGAGCTGGACTGGATGATCCTTACGGATCCCTTCCAGCTTGAGATATTCCCCGATTCTGTGATTTCCCTCCTTGCAGGAATCCTGCTCCTTGCTCTGGTTAAGGCTCCCAAAAATCATTTCCCCACGGTCACTTTCTGTGCCTTGGGCTTCGCTGGGATTTCTCCTTTCCCTGCTTTTTTCCACGAGTTCCTCGGTGGATTTTTGAGTGCAAGCAGTAGGGGACACTGTGGGAAAGGGAAACCCGGGAGCTGTACCTGCAGGGCTCCCACTCAAGCACAGCCCCGAGCAGAGCTCCCCTCACGGCCCGGTTTGTTATTCCCGTCGCCAAGGGAAACGGGAGAGAAACGCCACGGAAAACACCCGGGCAGCTCTGCCTCGCTGGTTTCTGACCCAGCTCATCGCGATTTGGAGGGAAATCACCCTCACTTCAACCAGCGACTTCTTCAAAATGATGACTCTGCCCTTCCCCGCCCGCTCCTTCCATCTGCTCTCGCCCCTCAGGGATGGGTGCTGGGGACAGGGATGCTCCCTGCCAGCCCCTGCCAGCTCTGCACCCTGCGACACGGAGCAGGCGGGGGGGACAGGGCACCGAGGCCACCGAGGGCACCGAGGGCACCGCGGTCCTGCCACAGCACTGCGGGAAAGGAGCCCCGGCGAGCCCCGGGAGCGGGAGCTTGGCACCGTGTGGGATGTGCCACACAAACCCCACCCCTGCCCGAGGCCTGGCTGTGTCCCCAGCGGTGACTCCGAGTCTCCGCGTCCCTCAACAGCTCCGGGAGGGGATTTGGGAAGGTGGGAATCCCTGGCTGGGAGAGCGGATCTCCCAAAAGGTGCCAGAGCAACTGCAGGGACGCAATACCACAAGTGACACCTTCAGCATCCCGAGTCTCCCTGGACATCCCAGCTCTGTCTGATGTTAAACGCTATTTCCAGGAGATTTGAGGGTTCCTGTGAGAAAGCTGGGAAGCAACAGGAGATGGAAACAGGAATCACCAGTCTGCCCGAGCTGAAACTTGATGGAGGCCCCCAAACCTTCCAAACCCGACTGAGAACCGGGAGGCTCCAGGAAGGTGGGATCGGCTCCCCGGCTCCCGTGGTCTCCAAATTGTTAATTAGCAGCTCCGTGCACACCGGAGTTGGACTTCTGGTTTGTAAAGTGTTTTTCTTGTAAAATTTACAACATGTCTGGCCCCAGCGAAGTCTGCGGTGAGAAATTTCCAGCCGGTGCAGCCCCCGCCCCCCTTCCCGCACGGAGCTTTGGATCTCGCTGGAGCCGGGAGCCGGGGCTGCGCTAACGACCCTGCTTAACTCATTACTCTGGAAAGCGATACCGTGGCAGAGCGGGGGGAAAAAGAGTCCGGGAGATCAGGGCTGCACCCAGGGAAGCGTCGCTCCACGGGGTGGGAAAGGGATGGGTCCTCTGCCCGTGGATCCAGCTCGGAACTCAGGACGGTGGGATCTGAGAGAGCAACACAGGACAGGCAGAGCCTGAGCCGTCCAGGGGATTAATTACATCCGCACAAATAACCCAGGATAGACGACACATTGCTGGGAGGTGGGCGGGCTTGTTTTGGGGTCATCTTTAGGGTTTGGATCTTCAGTGAGCACGAGGAACAGCCGGGACCGGTCCCGCACGGCGATGGATCCCTGGGCTGCTCCATCTCCATCAAGACACGGACCACGACTCCCACGGCTCCCTCCTGCCCTCCCCTGGGGCCAGAGCTCCCCCATGCCACGTAGAGCCCGGGCTGCACCCATACTGGGGTTACTGGGGTTACTGGGGATCCAGTGACTGCACAGCCCCTACTGGGAGCACCATCGCTGCCTCACCCTGCCCAGAGCATCCCGGGGAGGTGCAGCCCCCCCGGGCAGGAACACACCTCCCTTCCTCATCTTTTGAGAGTTTCCTTTCTGTTTTAGCACAGAAAGCAACCCAGAGAGCCAAACACACAAACCCCCATTGCCAACTCAAAAGGCTCAGGGGGAGCAGAGCCGAGGGGTCCCAAAGTTACACAGCACTAAAGCCGAAGCCTTTCTGCGTTCATGGACACTGTGCAGATCCATGGGAATGCGAGGGGCAGCTCTCCAGCCAGATCACCCTCAGCTGTCCCTACAGCATCCAGAACCTCCAAAAATCCCATTTCAGGTACCACAGAGTGAGCTGAGAAGGAACGTGGGGTGCTAAGACCCCACAAACTTTGATCTGCTGGTGGGTTTCAGCCTCGTGCAGTGCTCAGGCAGAGACTTTCCCCATGTCCCCATGCCAGTCTCGCCCCAAATGCTGCCTGAGGAAGGGGATTTGCTCCTTCCCCCAGGCACACGGGAGGAGCTGAGTGTCACCACCCACCTCCTGAGCAGCGCTGCCCCGGGACTTCCCTGCAGCTGTTGGCACTCCCTGACCTCTCCACTCCGACACTTTTCCAGGGAATAAACACGGTGTTCTCACCTCGAACACATTCACTTGTGTCTGGGAGAATTTAATAACTGTACAGCACTGAAACCCAAAGCTCTGCTAAGTCAGGCACCAGCGAGGAGCCGGAGCAAAGCAGCCACAGTAGCAAACTCTGCTGATAACAAAGTCAAGGGAACGTTATCATCCCCCCAAAAAATCCCATATAAACCCCCCCGGCGCTACGGGGAACATGTTCCCAACTGAAATAATAATAATAATAAGGAGGCTTTTCCTTGAGCTTTAATTGGTCATTTAATGAAAAAGGACTGGGGATTAGTGTGGTGTTTTATGGAATCTCGGGGCTGGCACAGGCACAGGAGGAGGTCAGGACGAGATGCACATGTGGGAACAGCTGGAAACTTGGCACGGGAGCCCGGGGTTGTTATTTCACGTGGTTGGGAGCCCTGAGTGGTTTCATGTTGGAGCTGGGGGCTGGCAGAGGGCAGGGCAGGTTCCACGTCCCCTGTTGTGGTGTGAGGGGCTGGTTTTGTGTCACTGTGGATCTGACACAGGAATTCCACCATGGAATTCCACCATCCTGGCCATTCCCACCCCATATCCACACTATCCACATATCCACACAGTTTGCACTGCTGTAGCCAAGCACCTTCACCTGTTGCTGTTCAGGGAACTTCAGCTGTCAGGAGAAATAATCCCTGTTGCACAGGAAGGAGGCCACAGTTAATTCCACCCTTTGTTGTTCCATGTAATTCCAGCTCACCATCCNGGAGGCTTTTCCTTGAGCTTTAATTGGTCATTTAATGAAAAAGGACTGGGGATTAGTGTGGTGTTTTATGGAATCTCGGGGCTGGCACAGGCACAGGAGGAGGTCAGGACGAGATGCACATGTGGGAACAGCTGGAAACTTGGCACGGGAGCCCGGGGTTGTTATTTCACGTGGTTGGGAGCCCTGAGTGGTTTCATGTTGGAGCTGGGGGCTGGCAGAGGGCAGGGCAGGTTCCACGTCCCCTGTTGTGGTGTGAGGGGCTGGTTTTGTGTCACTGTGGATCTGACACAGGAATTCCACCATGGAATTCCACCATCCTGGCCATTCCCACCCCATATCCACACTATCCACATATCCACACAGTTTGCACTGCTGTAGCCAAGCACCTTCACCTGTTGCTGTTCAGGGAACTTCAGCTGTCAGGAGAAATAATCCCTGTTGCACAGGAAGGAGGCCACAGTTAATTCCACCCTTTGTTGTTCCATGTAATTCCAGCTCACCATCCCTTGGTACCATCCTGCTGTCCAAGCAGCTCATCCAAGGAAGGGCCATTCTAATATCTCCAAAAACCACGTGGAATCCTGGAATGGTTTGGGTGGAAAGGGACCTTAAAGTCCATCCAGTCCCAACCATTCCACTATCCCAGGTTGCTCCAAGCCCCATCCAACCTGGCCTTGGACTCTTCCAGGGATCCAGGGGCAGCCACAGGTTCTCTGAATATTCTATTTCAGCTCCTCCCCACCCTCCCAGGGAGGGATTTCTCCCTAATCTCATCCCTTTTTTTCTATTATTCTCCCAAAACCACAAGCCATGTCCACAGCCCGACGTGCAGTCACTCACTAAAAGCCATCCCTCAGTCCATCCCATTAGAAAATCCTTGGGAAAGCAGCTGCTCCCTGAAGGAGGAGGGAATAAAAGGCTGCAGGAGGGAGCAGGGCAAGACTTTGGGACCTGGCTCCTCGATCCCACCCACCCAGGGAAAGGGCACACCTGGCACAGCTCCCACATCACCTCCGGCTCGGGGAAGAAAAGTCCCTTTGTTGCAGAGCGGGGTCTGGGCAGGGGCTCACGGTGGCCACTGTGGCCAAGAACCTTTCCCTGCATGGCCAAGGTCTCACTCTGTACTTATCCAGCCCACAGCACGATAGGATATCGGAATTTGGGACTCTGGGCACTTCCCTGGAGTCGTTCCAGCTGGAGGTGAGGCTGCCCGTGAGCCAGCCCGAGGAATTCTGCGTGGTCACAGGGACACAGTAAATAATCCCAGTGAAAGGGAGGGCAGCAAAGCCTCCTCCCCTGCTGCACCCAAACCAGAGTGCTGCAGTGGAAAATGGAGCTGAGCCCGTGTTTGGAGAAGGGGGAAGGAAGGAAATGTGAAAGGCTGAGCTGGGTACGGGGAGCACGAGGCTGAGGTTGGATTACGACACTCACACCTCCTCCTCCTCCAAGCTTTTCCCTCTAAGCACCTTCTGGCTGCAAGACTGAGATAGCAGAAGGCTCCAATGAGATGTTTTACAAAAACATGAACCTGCTTTCTCTGTAATAAATGGGGTTATTTTAACTCAGCCCTTCCAGTTCCTGCAGAACCTGAAGTTTCCATCACTGTCTGTTAGCAGCCAGGGCAGAACCTCAGAGCACCAGCCCTGCTGCTGGAGGCTCTCTCTGCTCTGAGGAAAGCAGCTGAATTGATATATATTTATATTATTTATATATCTATATTTATATTATTATATTTATATTATTTATAAACAAATACCCTTATCTCTGCAAGGTACACATTGCACCCAGAGCATCCCAAACTCTGCTCCACGGTGGATTTTACATCCAGAGACTTCTGGAGCAGCTTTAAAGAATGATCCAACAAACACTGGGCTTCCAATCCCACCTGAGGACAGCAATATTTTGTTACTTTGGAGCAGTTATTATTTGATAAGCACCAAGAGGGTGCCTTTGTGTTGGCCATGCAGTGTCTGGACAGAATAAATACCCTTCATGCCACAATAAGGAAGGGAAAAGCCTTTCCCTTTGATTTTTCCTTTTCCACTGGTGGATAACAAACCTTGGGGGCAATAAACATCCAACTTTTGTAGAACTCATGACATCCCAGCAGCAGAACTGACCAACTCAAAGGCCCAAAGGTATGAGCAGTATTTTGTTTTCTGGTTGTTATGGATCAGCGATGCCGAATGCAGAAATTGGAATGATTTTTGTGCCAGCCCAGCTCAGTGTTGGGCTATTTCTGAAATTCCACCACAAACCAGAAGCCAAATAATTACAGGAGGGCTGGCATCAGCAGCTGCAGCACAGATAAAGCTTTAACCATTTATCCTGTAAAACCAGAATGATTCTGCACTAACACCTGGAAGTGTCAAGGAGGGAAACTTATTCCTAAAGCTTAACCTCAATTTTGGGGGATTAAATCGTATTCTGCCATTTCAGCCGTTTTCCAAGGGTGGGGAGGCCCTGGCACGGGGTGCCCAGAGAACCCTGGATCCCTGGCAGTGTCCAAGGCCAGGTTGGAGGCACCTTCCCAGTGAATCCCGCAGGGAACCCAAGGTGGAAAGTTCCTCGGGAATCCCGGAGCGCAGGAAGGCGCTGGATGTCAGGCGCTGATGAGGTGCAAAGAGGAGCCTGTCAGGAGCGGCACAAAGGGATGGGAAACACCCTTCTCTCAAGTCCGCGGCTTTTCCACAGCCTGTCAGAGCTGGGAATGTCAGCCCCGTACCCGGCCGCTGCCGGGGAAGCGCAAACGCAGCCCCGGAGCGGTGGGAGAGGCGCTGCCGGAGAAACAACGCAGAACTTCTGGAAACAAATTAAATCTAATCCAGAGGCTGAGCTCGCTCGGGTTTATGGACTCCGTAAACTCCCCCACACGGGTTTTGCACAGCTCCTCTGGCTTCACGAGCTCCTCCTGGGCTTTCAGCTCCTGCTTCTCATCCTTCCCGGAGCTCTGGGGGGCTCCGATCGGAACAAGCCCCGGGCACTTCTCCGGCTGTGCAGGACAAGCAGCCAGGGAGGGCAGCTGGCACCAGGGCTGCAGCTCCGAGCGCTCCAGCGCACCGGGGGCCATTCCAAAGGGGATTTATTCCCATGTTTCAGCAGGCATTTACATGCCTGAGCATCGGACGCTCACGGCCGTGCCCAGGCAGCTCGCCTTCCCGCTGCTCCCCACGAGAGTTATCCCATCCCCGCTTTCCAGAGGGTTTTTTTTTTAATTTTCCTTTTGTTACCAGCTCTTCCAAGCGGGATGTGAAATTCCGTGCGTGCTGGGGGGCCGCGGGGATGCGGGAATGCTGCAGTGGGAGGTGATGGATGGGATCCGGGATCACGGATCCACCTCCTCCTGCCAGTGCAGAGAGAGACCCTCGACACTAATTGCTGCTAATTAGCTGCTGTGGACACACCTCAAGAGGCTGACACTCCAACAGGTGAACAGGAGCGCCTGGGGGAAGCTTTCAGTGAATGAAACGCTAAAAATAGTGGATTAAACACTGCAAATATTGAATTAAACCCTACAAATAATGAATTAAACGCTAATAATAATAATAATAATAATGAATTAAACACTAATAATGAAACGAACACTAATAATTAAACACTGCAATAATGAATTAAATGCTAATAATAACGAAATAAACACTCATGATTGTGGATAAAACATTACTAATAATGAATTTAACAATAAAGATGCAAAAGAGGTTGAGTTATTTCCTCTTCCTTTTCCTCCTCCCTGGGCACACCTCAGCTCTGCTCTGCACAGCAGGACCTGTGTCCCATCCTCTTCAGCTCTGAGCCTCAGATCTCTTTTATTTCAAACCTTCAGGACATTTCTGCCCTGGGAAGAGCCTTTTTCTCACCTCAGAAACAACCTCAGCCTGGGGGAGCTGATTTCTCCCCGCTCAGAGCCCTTCCTGACTTCAAGCCCCAGCTCCATCCAGCCCCTGCACCTTTCCCTAATTCTGGGCACTGCTCCTGGCTGGAGTTTGGACCTTGGCTGTGGTTTTCCTGAGGGATAAGCAGGCCTAATGCAGATTAAATGAAATTCCAGCACACACAGAGCAGCGGGGTAAATATCCAACCATGGCCTGATGTCATGGCCCAGGAATCCCGAAGGCGCCGAAATGGAAATACCGCAGGGAAAGCAAACACAGGAGTTTGGGGCAGAGGGAAGAAGATACTCCAGGAGAAGATGCAGCAACAAAGAGGAAAGTCTGGGATACTCTGGCATGGCTTTGCCTCAGGCCACTGCTGTCAGTCAGTTTTGTAAAACCCAGCCCATGTCAGGTGGGTAAGATTTGCAAAATAAGCTAAATAAGAATTAATATCACAAATTCCCCCCGCCCTCGATTTAATTTCTGCTGTCACCTGTTTGCTGGTAGCTCAGGGGGAAAGATTTGGAATGTGAGCAGGTGGGGAATGGGAGCTGCTGTCCCCAGGGGTGTCCCCAACAGGGATTCTTGATATTGCTTAGAAACCATTAAAAAACCTCACATAAAATTGCCAAGAGTTTCATTACAGTAGCAGAATCCTTTAGGAACACGGCCTTTGTCCCTGCTTTTTTTAGACATAATTAACTTAGCCACGGCTTCCAGCACTCCCCTGTGATCCCAACACGTAGTAAATCCATATAATTGGTTTTTCCTGGTCAAGGAAGGCCTGAGCTTTCCAAGGCACCTACCTGGAAGGCAGCAAACCACATGAGCCAGTCGAGGCGATAGTGGTAGGGGGAGATGAGGCACGGCCTCCTCCTCAGGTCCCCGGGCTTGCACTTGAACTCAAACTCCTCCCAGACTGCACTGGGATCATTGGGATCCAGGCTGGATGTCCCCTGAAGGATGACTTCTGTCCTCTCCTTGGTAATGCTGTGGGGTACAACAGGATGTTGTTACTTGCCACAGAAAATCATAAAATCATGGAATGGTTTGGGTGGGAAGGGACCTTAAAGCCCATCCAGTTCCAACTCCAACGCTTTCCACCATCCCAGGGTGCTCCAAGCCCTGTTCACCCTGGCCTGGGACACTTCCAGGGATGCAGGGGCAGCCACAGCTTCTCTGGGAATCTGTGCCAGGGCCTCCCCACCTTCCCAGGGAAGGATTTCTCCCCAGTATCTCAACCAAAAGCTCTGGCTCATCAGAGTCCACGTGGAACACGAGTCACTGGCCTGGAGTGACACGAGACCCAGAGAACCTCTGGACTCTGTGACTTTCCTGTCTCCAGCAGCAAAGTCAAGTTCCATGTCTGTCCTTCCAGCACCTGCAGCTGTTCCAGCCCAAGGGAGGGCTGTGATCCATGCAGATCATTCCTACAGAGTCCTACAGTTCCTGGTGAGTCTGTGGTGCTCCCCTGTGGCTCAGCTGCACTCCCAGCATGGAGCAGTGGGAATGGCAAACTCCAGGCTATGGAAACAGCCCCTGGAGCCCTGGGTGACCTGCCTGGGACACCCACCTGCTCCAAGGAGCTGCCTTCCTTAGGGAACACAGAATTCCAGAAACCTGCCTGGCAGAGTTCTCCAGCTCCCAACACCCTCTGGATTTTTCACTGCTTTGGTTCTGCCTCCTCCATCCCAAAAACCTGAAAATTTGGGAACACACAACCTCCACCTTCTGCCTTGATGGCTCCCAGGGAGAGATGCTGAGCATCTCCTCTTATAATTGTTCCCTCCATTTAGGAAATCTCTGGATTCTCCAGCCAAGTTCCATATTATCCCCTGGGCTGAGTTATGAGCCATGGCCAGCTGCCCAAGGCTGGGAACACCCTGTAAATCAGGGACACCAAAGTACTGATAAAAGCAAGGTCCTACTGTGTGATTCCAAACCTGTCAGGTTCCACATCATCCTGAACTCATTCTAAGCTGCAATCCTCTTTTTAGTGGTTTACATAGGCTGGAATTACAAATATATTACAGCAGCATTTCAGCACATGCTCTGTAGGGTCTGGTAACTGTTGAATCAGAAACCAATGACTGGAGAGGAAAAAGAACAACAACTCAAAGAAAACAATCTCCTGGAGCTTCACCACTCCAGCCTTCAAAGAGGTTTGGGGGTTATTTCTCTCTTTCTCTCTAAAAGAAAAAGAGGAAATTTTGGTATTTTCCACAAGTGTTGATGTTTTTAATATTTTTCTTTTTCTAGTTTTGTTTAGTCCACAGAAATTTCTGCTATTTGAAAAACTGAGGGAAAGATTATATTCACTTGATGTGTCCCCAGCATCTCCAGTGTTTGTGGTAGGACTCGTTCCTCCCCTTCACCACCCATCCAACCAGACCTTTAACAGCCAAGCTGCTTCACCTTCTGCAAAATAGATTTATTTACTGTTGGCTTCTCCTCTGGGGCCTTGTCCAGAGACCCTCCCAGAGCTCTGGAGAACATCCCATGGTCACCATGAGCAGTTGAAAGCCTGCAGAGAAGCCTGGCCCTGTTGTTGTAGCCCTGGTTTTCATCATTTTCCCAGTTGGAAGAGGCTGGGAGGGACAGCCCATGAGAGGGGTTATGCTGAGCCCAGCCATGGCTCACCTAAGCTTTAGTCCCTCCCAAAAAATCAGATTTGGATCCTTAAAATCCAGCCCAAATCAGTCTGGTTCCAAACACAGCTGGAGATGCTTCCCTTGTCCATCCCACCTTGCAGCCCTGAGCAGGATCTCCTGAGCTGCTGTTGGCCCTGTCCTCTCAAATCTCCTTTTTTGAGGCCATTTATACTTTGGTCTCCAGTTTCCTGCAGCAATGAATTCTCCCTTGCTGGAAACTTCCTTTCCTTGGCCTAAAATCTGCTACCAAGAGCTGCTGTGGATGTTTCCAGGAGGGAGAGAAAATGTGTGCAGGGGAAGAGAAGCTCCCCAGAAATAAAGAGGGCTGGGGATGGTGAAGATATCCTGGATGACCTCTCCTATGGATATTTTCATCCTGCTCCTATGGATATTTTCATCCTGCTCTTACATTTGCTATGTTGATGGAATGAGCTGACTCACAAACAGCTCAGAGCAAATAAATTCAGTGGGAAAGAAACCTGCTCCTTTTCTCCTTATATCTCATAAACAGATAATCCATAAATTGTGATTCAGTGGGAAAGAAACCTGTCCTTTTCTCTTTATTTCTCATAAATTCCATACATTGTATTTAAGTGGGAAAGAAACTTGTTCCTTTTCTCCATCTCTCTCATAAACAGATATGCCACAAACTGTATTTCAGTGGGAAAGAAACTTGCTCCTTTTCTCTCCACCTCTTCCACATTCCAGGTCTACTGGAGGATTTCTGTTTCAGTTTCAGGCCCCCAGAGTGTCTGGCTCTGGAATACCCCGGAGGGGGCTCTGGGATGTGCCACTAAAGGCCCTGTACCTGCCAAAGGCTCCGTAGGTGTTGACAATTCTCAGGGGGTTGAAGGAGGTGTTCATGACCTGTCTGGAGCTGAGCAGGTTCACCACCACCGGCACGCTGAGGTAGGCGATGAGGAGGCCCAGGGAGATGTTCAGCACTCTGCGGACACAGGAGCCTGTGGGGGGCACAGAACCAGACCAGAGGGAGGTGATTTCAGTGCTCTGCTCCCATTCTTATCCCCATTATTCCCATTATTCCCATTATTCCCATTATTCCCATTATTCCCATTATTCCCATTATCCCCATCCCCAGGGCCCCCCCGTGCAGGCCCTGCCGCCGCCAGAACCCCGCCATAATCACCCCGACCTTGCCACAGGCCGCTATCGCTGCTGGGATCTGCCTTTCTCTAAATAGTCTGAGCAAGGGCTAAAGGGAAAAATGTCTAAAATGTAACATTAATCATGGCTTTAATGCAGGGGAAAAACCACAGCTGGCACTTGCACCTTGCTCGGGATCAGCCTCCTGCTTTGGGAGCGGGGCGAGGAGCGCTGGGGCTGCTCCTGCCTCCTGCTGCTGCTCCAGGCTCTCCTCAGCCTGAGGGATTTTCCTTCTGTGAAATCCCTGTTCCCCCATCCCTGGAGGAGACGTGTGGTGCTGTGCCAGCGCTCTGGGATGGGGTTTGTGGGAGCAGAGAGGGGCTGGGCTGGGTCCCAGGCTGGGCAGACATGGCCACGATCACACAAATAAGCAGAGGTGACCCCCAAGGGGCTCCTTCCCTCATGGCCCTTTTCAATTTATTTAACATTAACAGCCAAAGGATCAGATTCAAAGCAATTGCGTGGAGCTTTCCCCTTATCTCTGCGGGAGAGGGATGTTTATTTGAACCTCTCTCAGAAGCTATTAATAATTGTTTAGTCTGAGAACATTTCTGGAGAACCGTTTGAATCAGGCCTTCCCTCACCCCTCGTGCTGCTGTGTACGAGGCTTTGGGGTGTTTTTTGGTTTTTTTTTTTAAGAAGGGCTGAACTTCTTCCCCTGGAATTGAGGAGCAGGTACAGTCACAGAGTCTCACTTGGCTTTCAGCAGTGAACGGCCATGCAGGGACTGCTCATCCTTCAGCAGGGCTCATTCTCCTCATGCCCTTGGGGCCATAGACACTCAATCAGAGAGGAAAGGGGTTAATTCAGGGAAAAAAATAACCTAGATGGCAAAGATGGAGCAAAACCTCCTGGGGACAGGAGCCAGTGGCATCTGGGTGGGAAGGAGAGGTCTCAGCAGGAATCAAACACACTTCAAGGATGGGGCCTCAGAAAATCGTGAGCAGGACCTGGCTGGGTGTCCTCTGCTCTGTTGGCCCAGAGCTGAGGGCTCCTTGAGCCTCTTGGCATGAGCCCATCAGCACCAGCTCAGCAGCCCCTGCTTCCTTAGCAGAGAAAATATATGGGAATTCAAATTCTGGGATACCCCATCCCTCCTGAGGGTGGGACACAGCTACACCCAGAGTGAGATTTATGGATATTCTCCTTGCTTGGACAGCCAGGCTCAGTCAGACTTTCTGGAGAACATCACAGAAAAGGTGCAAGTTCCTCAAAACAGGATCTGCCTCCCCCTCACAGTGACTCCCTTTGGCTTCTCCTCCCAAAAACAAGGTGCAGCCTCAGTGTTTGGGATTGGAGACATAAATGGAGCTGGTAGGAAAATCTGAGACTTTTGCAGCCTCTAAAGCAAAGCCCCAGGAGAGGATAAGCTGATAAAGATTTATTCCAACAAAACATGTAAAATAAAAGACACGAAATTTAACGAAGCTGCCTTGCTGGAACTCCCAGTGTTGGTTAATAAGCTGCTTCTTGGTAGAAAAGGCTGGAGACAGATGCTGCCTCTTGTTGACGTTTTTCCTTCCTCTGGCAGATGTTTGGGATATTTAACCCCAGCAGCTGTGATTGTTGTTGATATTACAGGCAATTTGTTGCTTATATGCGGTTTATAAGAATGCTGCAAACACCACTCTCCATCTGTTACACAGCCTCAGGAGGAACATCCCAGTGCTGCTTCTCCTGGATCAGGGCTGCTTGGAAAACGCCTCTGGAAGGGGAAATGGGCCACCTCCAGCCCCTTTTCCCAGTTACAACCCCCCATGTATTTGCTTTTTCACATTCATGGTGTGAACAGTTGTCCTCCTCAGTTTTGGGGAATTCTCTCCCCACCACAATGGTGCCCACCAGCAGCTGCTCCTTCCACCATCCCAGGGTGCTCCAAGCCCCATCCAACCTGGCCTTGAACACTTCCAGGGATCCAGGGGCAGCCACAGCTTCTCTGGGAATCTGTGCCAGGGCCTCCCAGGGAAGGATTCCACTCCAGTATCCCAAATAACCCCACCTTCAGCCAGTTTAAAGCCATTCCCTGTGTCCTGTCCCTCCATCCCTTGTCCCCACTCCCTCTCCAACTCTCCTGGAGTCCCTTTAGCCCTGGAACCTCCTCTTCACCATGCCTTGATGTGAGAACCCAACTTCTAACCCCGCCTCAAGCCCCACTGGGTATTTCATCCCTGTCTTTAAACAGTCAAAATTAACAAACAAATTAAAAAAAAAATCCCAAGAGAAACTGTAAAACTCCACATTCTTATTCACAGCTCGAGTCACTGGGGGCAGAGCAAGGACTCAGCAAGAGCTGCAGCTGCCTGGATGTGCTGTGACATTGGTCCTGCAGAGGACATGTCCCAGAAGCAATGTCCCCACAGACCCTCAGGAACCCCTCACCACCTTCCCGTGGCGAGGTCCAAGCACCTCCAGAGGAGCTGAGCTTTGCTTCAAGGATGAAAGCTTTGGAGCCAAGCACACCCAACTCTTCCCTCTCTGGGAATAACTCACCCAGGGAAAGCCTCTCTCCCTGTGCCCCCGGGAGCTGCAGCCGCGCCGCCCGTTCCCTGAGCCGGGAGCCGAAGAGGAGCCCCAGGCTGGCGTCATCAAAGCAGGCGATGCTGGGCACCATGGTCAGCCAGTTCAGGAAACTCAGGTTCCCACTCAGGATCAGGAGCACCTAAGCAGGAAACGAGGAAGGAGAGAGCGTTTGGATCTCCCTAAACACCCACGGAAATGCGCCGTGAGGGAGTTTGGCATTCCCAACGCGGACCTCGCTGATTTCTGGGATGGCAAAGCCCAGGATCCAGCCCAGATGTGTCCCCCTGGTTCACAACATGAGCTTTGCCTGTGCTTTCTGCAGGAGGGGCTGGCCAGGGGTAGAGTGACTTGAATTCCAAAGTGACTTGATTTCCAAAGTGACTTGATTCCCACTATGACTTAACTTCCGCAGTGACTTGATTGCCAAAGTAAATTGATTTCCACAATGACTTGATTCACAGTGACTTGATTCCCACAGTGACTTGATTCCCAAAGTGACTTAACTTCCACAGTGACTTGATTCCCAAAGTGACTTGATTTCCATAGTGCTCCCATGGGAATCACCCACTTCCTGCTTATGCCAAGGGATCTGTGACAGCAACGCTCCTGAAACCCTTTAGGAGGACATCTTGGGACTCCTAATTAAAGAGCAGCATTAAATATAGAAATGTGCATTTTAAGAGGCGTTATTTTGTTTTAATTTTAGCTTTTATTGGCTGTTTAGGAGAATATCTTGCATGTGGTCTCCCAAAATACGGCTCCACTGTACAAGCATCAAGAACACAAGGACAATTTCAGTCTGAGGACTTTCAGCCAGTTTTCTGTTAAAAAAATCCATGTTTTCTCATTAAAAATGACAACAAATAAATGCTAAGAATGTGTGATTTCATATTTTATACGACTGGCACAGTGGTTTTTGACATGGTGATTTGCAAGTTACAAGGTTTAAAACCCCAGCAGGACTCTTCAGACAGTCACAGATTGTTGAAAAAAGGAGAGCTCTGACCAATCACAGCAAGGAACAAAAAAATCCTACCTATTATTTAGTTGAAAAAATAATACTTTATGCTGAGTTGGATAATTATGAGGGGAAAAAAGTTATTTCTATCTGAATTCCAGACACATGTTGGGTCCTGGAAGGGAACGTGTTACACTCGAGGTTTGGGGCTCCCCCTTTGACCTGAATGTGATTTAGCTCCATGCATATTAATCAGCCTGGATTCATTAACACACCTCTCACTTGGGGGACTCTGCTCCTGATCCGAGGTGATTTTGCCTCGTGCAGTTGCAGTTGTGTTAAGAAAATCCTTCTGCACTTTGCCACTTCTGGTTCCCAGCTCTGCAGGAGCCCCTGGGTGGTCCACGGGAGGGTTTTTTCAGGAGTGATTCACCTCTCTTTATTGCTTGGAAGTCAGGAGCAGGAGCTCCTATTTCCAGCAGCCCTGAAAAATCAGGGGATTCAAAAATAACACGAGTTTGGCGTTTTCTGGGCTGGGGTGGAATCGCGGAGCCGACACATTTTTAATTTCAGTGCTTCTGGCTGAGGCTGGAGCTCGAGCCAGCTCCTGCTCACACAGGGGCTGATGGACCACAGACCCCTCGGATCTGCAAGGACAAACCTCAAAGGAACTCCTGCTCCAAAGCCAAAAAATGGGATTTTTCACACATGCTGAGGGGTGGTGTCCCAGTGAGCGGCTCTGGGCCCGTATTGAGAGAGTTTGATGTTATTTCCTCATCATCACCATGGAATGGTTTGGGTGGGAAGGGACCTTAAACTCACCCAGTTCCAACCCCAACACCTTCCACTACCCCAGGGTGCTCCAAGCCCCGTCCAGGCTGGCCTTGGACACTTCCAGGGATCCAGGGGCAGCCACAGCTTCTCTGGGAATCTGTGCCAGGGCCTCCCCACCTTCCCAGGGAAGGATTCCTTCCCAATATCCCACTAACCCTGATCTCTGTTAAGTCATTCCCTGTGTCCTGTCCCTCCATCCCTTGTCCCCAGTCCCTCTCCAGCTCTCCTGGAGCCCCTTTAGGCCCTGCAAGGGGCTCTGAGCTCTCCCCGGAGCTTTCCCTTCTCCAGGTGAATATTCCCAGCTCTTCCAGCCTGGCTCCAGAGGGGCTCCAGCCCTCAAAGCATCCCCGTGGCCCTCTCTGGAATTGCCCCAGCAGCTCCACATCCTCACACTGCTGGGAGTGCTCCAGGTGTCACCAGAGCAGAGCAGAGGAGCTGACATGTCTGTGGCACTGAGGGTGAAGCTGAACCTTGGTGTCTCCCACAGGATCAGCATCCCCCAGGATTTAGGGATCCACTGCCACCCAAACCTCAGCAGGCAGCACGTATTTCCCAAATCCTGCCTTTCCTGCGTGAAACCTCTGGAGTTTCCATGTGCTGATCCCCCTGGCAGAGCAGAACTGTGCTGGATGTTCGATTTAGGAGGGATTTCCCAGGGCAGATCCCTGTTGGAAGAGCACAGGGAGCTTCCCTGATCCTTCCCATCAGCTGCACGAGGAAGGAGAATTCATCCACACTTCCCACAGCAATTCCAGCCTTTGGCCCATGTCTCCTTGGCTTTTCCATGCTCCAGCCAGCACCAAACCCCAGCTGGATCTCCAGACCTCCATCCTCATCCATCCTCAGCCTTGATTTGTGCTCCCACAGTGTCTTTCTCCTGCTGGACAATATTGAAACTCCCAATTACACCAACCAGATGGGATCAACCCCCGTGGTGATTGGGAGAAATTTTTTATTAAAGCCCAGTATTAATCATGGTAATTGGGGAGGAACTTTTAGGTTATAAAACTACAGCATGTCTAATGAGCGAGCTCCTTCTAGGAGGAACTGAGGGTTTTAATCTAATAATGTCACTTTTATGGATTATGACTGGAGTTTTATGAAGTGTGATATGAAATACAGTGGATTCATGGCTCTCACTGGATTAATTTGGAAAAGTAGTTTTCCTGGTTCTAGGCCCAAAACCAATTATTGCTCACATTTCTGTCCCTGCCCCGTTACCAAACCCCTCTGTCAGAAAACGGGCACCTCCAGCCGTAACTTTTTTACAGGTTGGGCTTCTTTGTTTGGCTGGGGTTTGGTTTTTCTTGAAATCCCAGATTGTTACAAACCTCCAGCAGGCAGAGGAAGCTCCAATTCCATGGCACTGGCTGGATATTTGTCCAGAAGGGACAAAAACAAGCTGGAAACTCTTAAACACGGGCGAGGGCTACCTGGAGCTTGTCCTTGGCACTGGGGAGCCATTGGCACAGAAAAGCCAAAACTGGGATGTCTGGAAGGACTAGAAATCATTTAAAAAGAAAAAGGAGATCTCAAAACCATCCAGTCCATCCTGCTGCCCCAAAGTAGAGTCTAAAAGTCAAAGTAGAGTCTCTACCTGCACTGGAGTATATAATTAGATACATGTTCCTAGAAAAATACTCATATATGTAGTTTCCCCCAAAAATCTGTCATAGGCACAGACAAAAAGCAATCCCATTAAATAGCAGCAAAAAGAATTTTTCATTTCCCCCCATTTTATATTTAATTTCTTGTTAACTCCTTATTTAAATATTTGCATGAGGATTTAATCTCTGCTGTTTGGTGCACATTACAAATTGCACTGTCAGTTTTTTTTGCATTTCCAGGCCTAAATCCTGGGTCTAAAAGCAAAGGGACCCAAATCCTTCCACTGCTGTCCCACACCCCACATTTGGGTTTGATCTGAACGTGTCTCCCTCCCAGCTGGTTTTTAATTTTGGTGCTGTATGAGGCACCTACTGGAGTTCCCACAGATTATGGGATTTGACTGTGGAGCATTTCCAGGGATAAGCACCCCTTCCAGATTTTCAGTGGAAAAAATGTTAAAGAGAAATGAGAGAGTGAAAGTGGAGTGATTATGGTTTTATATATATATATATA
>VZRX01000823.1:0-29150 GCA_013398075.1 Notiomystis cincta
ACACCCCTGGGCACGACTCTGCCCCTGCCCAGCAGCCCCAGGGAAGGAAAGGGCTCTTTCAACTCCTTATTTCCCAGTGGGACTTTATTTTTCTTTCCACCACCTCTTGACCCTGGATGTGGAAATAACGTCCAGAGAGCTGAGAAAGTTCTCAGCATCTTCTTTCCTTCCTGCAGACATCAAAAGGGGATTGTGGGCTCCATCATGAATTACATCATGGCTGGTTTTGATCCTCTCAGCAGAGGAGACATAAATCTTCTTCCTCTTTCTTTCTCTGTTTGGATGTCGATTCTTTCCTGTGTTCTGAAGTTTCTCAGGAGAAAATGTAAACGGGTTTCATAAGCTGATTTTTACCTTCTTGTCACTGCTGCTGGGTGGAAAATGGACTGACAGGGTTTGGAAAGGACCAGAGAGGGGTGCACAAGGGACAGCAGGAATTCTCACAGCCCTGACTCAGTAAACCCACAGCTGTGCTGCTCTGGTGGGGAGATGCCTCCAGCAGTTTGGTGATGCTGGTGTCAACTTTTCAGCAAGGCCAGGCAGGGGAGGAAGCAGAACCAGGCTCCCCAAATAATCCCCTTCATGGACATCCCTGGGATTAGTTGGAGAAGCCTCAGTAAGACTGGAAGTGCAGGGCAAAAAATCAGTATTTCTAATTTTACTGCAAGGAGTGAGCCCGGACACCTCATTCCCACAGAGCCTCCCAGTTTGGCTGTGAGGCTTCTTCCAACATCCACTGGGTGATGGAGCAGAAGTGAGACCCCAGGGTCTCTCAGGTGAGGAACACCAGGGCCAAGGGCTGTTTAATCCACATTTAAAGTCCCAAAATCTTAAACGTCTACCTGGGAGCTCCTTTCTCAGAGGGGTCTGCTCCTACCCTGCCTGCCCCAGGTTCCTTGCTCAGAGCTTCCTTCCCATCTCTGATGGAGGCTGGAGGACCCAGAGGGAGGGAGGAAGGTAAAAAAGGTGAATGACACAGGGCAGGAGTGAACAGGGCCAGTGAACAGAGCATTTCTTGAGCTGCCCCTGGAGCAAGGGAGCACCGCCCATCACCTGCCTCAAACTCTGTGTGCAGCACTCCTGCCTGGACAGGCTACATTAGGACAGTACTGATGGGTTTGAGATGGCTTTTTAATCTGCTGGAGAAGGTACTAAATATATTCCAGGGAGGAATTTCTCTTTTCCTGCGTGCGTGTCTGTGAACTCGCTCTGCAGACAGGGCTGGGGCCCAGTCAGCTTCTTCATCATCATCATCATCATCATCATCATCATCATCATCATCATCATCATCATCATCATCATCATCATCATCATCATCATCATCATCTCACAGAATCACTGGGGTGGCAAAAGCTATTTCAGATTATTGTGTCCAAACACTCACCCAGCAGCCACAAAACTGTGTCCCCAAGTGCCACATCCACAGGTGTTTTAAACCCCTCCAGGGCTGGTGCCCCCAGCACTGCCCTCCATCCGTGCCCAGAGCTGTCTTGCAGGCTCAGCTCGGCCTCCAGCCCAGGTGTCCAGGCAGGGAACACACAAACTGCACGCAGCAATCCCCTGGGGACACCTGGGAGCACGTCCCCTGTCACAGCTCCCACCCCTGTGCAGGACACCACGGAGCTGACACTCACAGGTGACACTCACAGCCCGGCATCGCCCTTCCCTGGGCTGCTCTCAACCGCTGTAAAGCAGAAATTTCAATGATTTACAGCCAGGAGCGTGGAAAGAAAAAAAAGAAAACAAACAAAAAGCCATGGGAATGGTGGGGGGNATCGCCCTTCCCTGGGCTGCTCTCAACCGCTGTAAAGCAGAAATTTCAATGATTTACAGCCAGGAGCGTGGAAAGAAAAAAAAGAAAACAAACAAAAAGCCATGGGAATGGTGGGGGGGGGAGGGAAGGTCATTCCAGTTTCTTCCTGCTGCAGCCCTCCAGCTTTGGGATGCAGGATATGGTTGAATGGCAGCCTCCACGCTGCATTTATTTTTAAGCCACTGATAGCTTGTGGGGTGACCTCGCTCTGCAGCAGCAACAGCAGCCAAGGAGCTGTTTTTTTCCGGCCCTTCGACGTCAGATTGCTTCCTTTGACACCTCTGAGAGCCAAAAAATGGGAAGCATTCTCTTCCCAAGGTGACTTTATTTTTTCCCCCCTGTGATAGCGCTGCTGGGGCTCTCTCTCAGGCTCATTGAGGTGTGGATGGCACTGCCCTGGGGACGTGGCCCTGGGGACAGATGGAGGTCACTGCTTTAGGGCAGAGGTGCTCAAATTATCTTATCCTTGGGGAAAAAAATGGCCTTGCCTGGAGCTAGAGTTGGGGTGACTTCACCTCCATTTAAAAGACTCTGGAATGCACTTGTGACTTTTTTTTTTTCTCAGTTTTTTTCCCTTTTCAGGGCAGCTGGGGCTTTCCAGGATATCCCAGCTCCCATCTCCATAACCTGTTTACTGAAATCTTAGATTTCGTTTCCCGAGCTCATTCCCAACTGAGTGCAAACAACTGAGAGCTTGAGAGGCTCTGAACACCAGGAAAATGCTTCTGCCCCACTTTTTGACAGCACAGGATATTTGAAGCACCCTCAGATAGAAATAACACAAAAATCTCCCAGGGTCCATTTGTGACTCCAGCAAATTTCTTGCCTCACTTTGCCCATTCCTAAACCACAGCTTTGCACTGATTACACCCCACGTTATCAGTGTGGGGGAGATGTCTCTGTCCATTCCTCCACTGCAAGAGAGGTTTTTAATAGGAATAAAAGATGGGATTGGTTCATCTCGAGGTGCAGGTGCATCTTACATTCTCTGAGCAACCCAGTCTAATGGAAGGTGCCCCTGCTCTGGAACAAGATGAGATTTAAATCTCTTCCAACCCCAACCATTCCATGATTCCCATGATGATTCCACCAGAAGATCCCTTGGAATTCAATAGGAGGAGCCTGGCTGGAGGACACCCTCATGTGGGTAAGGAGGCTGCACAGTGCTGCTCTGCACAGACCTCCAGGGCTGTTTTGAGGCTGGAAAAGGGGGACAGCTCCAGGTGGGGATGTGGTTGAGTTCCCATCCCCAGCTCTGCTTTGCCTCTGTCCTGCCTGCAGCTCCTCAAAGCCACCAGGCACAAAAATCTGCCTGAGAGTGAAAGGAATGAGGGATTTGTCTTTAAAAACAAACTGTGGGTCAGCTGTGGAGCACTGAGAGATAAAAGAAACAATGGGAAGGGTTCCACTGGCTGATAAATGGAATGAGAGAGGTTTGTCTTCACAAACAAACTGTGGGTCTGCTGATAAATAAAATCGGATACTGAGAGATGACAGAAGCAATGGGAAGAACCAAAAATTCCATAGGAATTCCACTGATTGACACAAGGAAAAGAAGGAGGGGTATACATTAGAAGGGGGTCTTAGGTATTAGTCAGTTTGGGAACTCTGTACTTCTCAAGTACCTCAGCCAATGGCTGGGAAATTGGGATAAAAGGGAAGTTGCATCCTCCAAAAATTTGGGAGACCCCATGGGAAATGCCCCACGGCCTCTCCCTTTATTCAATAAAGTTACAGGACTCCTCTGTCTCCTTTTGGGATACAAACCTCTGGTGTTGGTGGATTGATTGTCCTGACAAGAGGGATCCTTCAAAGGCGCTTCTTCCTGCGTCACTCTCCAAGGAGAGGGCACCAGGGCTCAGATAGGGAATTCTGAGCTCACAAATGTCAGGAGGAAGCCACGGGCTCGGAGGAAATTCTTGCGACGGTCTCGGAGGAAGCGGGAGATGTGAAAACACACGATGGATTTTCCTCCCACAAGCTGCGCGCTCTGTTTTTATTATCATAAACCTGGGCCCGGAGGATGTCAGCTTGTTTATTTATTTGTTTAAATGAGGTTTCTCTCCTTGCTCAAACATTCCCATGTTGGCAGCTGCTGTGCTCCTGGGCCCTGTCCCGGTTCCCAGCTCCCCTCCTGTAACCAGGGACGTGCCAGCCCAGGCAGTGTCCTCATCGAGGGGGAGATGCCAAAGGTGTGGGGAGAGTGTGAATGTCCCCCCCAGGGTGTCACCAGAGCCCCTTGGGATGGTGACACCTCCATGTCCTCGTGCACGTCACCGCAGCCTCCCCGGGCTCATGGCTCCTCTCTGAACTCTTGGAGTATAATTAGGATTATCCAGTTTTTTGGCCCATCCCCCTGAGTCAGTGTCCCCACAAGCACTTCTGCTTCTCTTGTCACCACCAGCAGCTGCTGCAAGCTCCTGTGCTCGAGGTGGGTGCCACCAGTGTCCACTCTTCTGTCACCTGCAGGCGTTGCCTGCAATAACTGCCCTGGAAAATCCCACTGCACACCTGGATGCTGAGGGCATTCCAAGGACTGCCCAGGCAGTGTTGGATTTTCTGGTGGTGGCCCCTTCCACCCTGAGCTCCCCCAACACTCGGAGCTGATCCCAGGGAGCCTGAAGGGTTCCAGGAGCCCCACATGGCCCAAAGAACTGGGCAAGGCAGCAGCACCACCGTGCTCAGCCCAGGTCCTGCTCTCCCCTGGTGGTGAGGGACAGGTCATTTATCACCTCACAACCTCGGCCAGCCCAAGGCTCTTGGCTGGGGGGCTTCTCCTGGGGACAAGGGGCTCGTTCCCCTGGCTGATCCCGGCCTCTCCCGCGGGGTCACTCCGGCAGGAAGCTGCTCTCGCCCCGGGGAGCCGCGGGAGATGCACCTGGGAGGAGAAGCACTTTGCTGGAGGAAGAAAACAGGATCTAACATATAAACAACATCCTCAATGGCTCAGCAAGTGAGTCGCTCTTTCCAGAGCCTGTTTTCGAGCTGCTGTTGTGTCCCCCGTGCCCCCCCCGAGCCACAAAGTGCAATTGAACCAAGTAGGAACCACCAGAGCCCCAGGATGGTGCTGTCCCACTGCTTCTCCAATGATTCATCCCTGGATGGACCTAGTGAGGGCAAGTGCTGCAGAGGTGGAGGGTGAGAATAACTCCTGGCTCCTTTCCAGGGGTGGTTTGGGGCTGGAATGTACCTGTAGGATGGGGATTCCACCTTCCAAAGGTTATTGGGGGCTCAAAGGTATCAGTGAGCACATGGGACAGAGCATCTCTTGGGACAAAGCCAGGGCTTTCCCACACACTCACTTGTGCTCCCTCCTCACCACGAAGAGAGGTTTTCTGGATTTTGCATCCAGGTGGTAGAATCTCCATGTTTCTGGAATGCATTCTCCTGTATTCTGGACTCCCTGGCTGTGATACCCCACACATATCTGAATTTTGACTCTTTTTAGACTGGACAAATTTTTAATTTAAAAAAACAGAAGCAGAAAACTTTTATTTTTCATCCTTTATTCCTTCCTTCTTTCCACAAAGCACGGACAACTGAGGACACCATTCCCGTCAGCCAATGAGTCCCAATCAAAGCTGCTTCCCTAAGGGATCCCACTGGGACACGGGACATCCCAAAGGGTTAAGCTGCTGCCCAGCACAGGAAACCTGCAGGCAGAGGCAGATTCGCAGGGAGGAAGCTGTGGGAGAGAAGGCAAGCGAAGCGTTAAGGCGGCCGGCGGGGAGCAGAGGTCAGCGGCGCATCCTGCTGCCAACTTCCCCAGCGACCTCGGAGCGCAAAACAACAACCCCGGCTCGGCGGGACCTGGGCCGTTTGTTTTTCACTCTGGTTACCTTGGACCTACTTTCTCAGCCTGGCTGGTGGCTGCACAGAGAGCCTGCCCCAGCTCCAGCTCCTCCTGCTGCTCCACAGATGGATCCTGAATTTTTTTATTTTTCTCTGGTGGGACTGGTTGTGTTTTTATGCCCTGGGCTGGACTGGAAGGGCAGGAGAGGAGAGAAGCCAAATGAGGCTTCCAGGCTCTTTGAGATGCTCAGGTGGGAGCAGGAGGAGTGGAGCAGCCCCACACCTGAGCTCAAAAGAAGGAAAGTCCACCAAAACTTCCTGTATTGTCTCTTTTTGCTTCTGAATCTCAGGGCAGGGAGCAGAGGGCTGGGGGGTAACTGTGGGAACTCTTGGGGAGAACACCAGTGGGACTAAAAGTGCCTCTTTGCCTTCCCCAGTCAGCAAAGGGGAGCAAAAGTTGGGACAAAAGTCCCAAAAAAGAGAGCAATAATGTCTCTGCTGCTTCATACATCCCTGATTTGCATTAAAATTAAGATTTTTACAGTAGCTGGTGCTCCTGCAAAGGAAAACAAAACAACAAGGTAGAAAATGCCCAATATTTTATGCCAAAACCGATGTTTAGATAGAAATGGCTCAGAAGTTTCAAAGCTGAAGTGGGATGTAAATAGTTTTATTTACACAGAAGCACAAGAGCAGGGGTGGGTCATGATCACTGTGAGAAATTGGTTCATTCAGTCCAGCTCGTCTGTGTGGTTCCCAAAGGTCTGGGAGAAAGAGGAGACTCCTGGAGTTTGAAATTGTCTTTTTGAGGACACAGATGCAGCACTCCAAGAGGGACTGCTCAGATCTCACTTTGGGCATCTGCTCATTGCTGCAGGAGGAACATTCCAGGTGGGATTGGAGTGGTGTTGGGATGCTGGGATGTGCAGCCTGTGGACACCGTGGATGGACACTGCCAGGGGGTGTCCTCCTGTCCCCACAGCCAGGTCCTCCTGTCCCCTGTCTTTCTTCCACCTTCCCTGGGAGAGTGGGGAGGGGCTGGGATGGAATTCCCAGAGAAGCTGTGGCTGCCCCTGGATCCCTGGAAGTGTCCAAGGCCAGGCTGGACGGGACTTGGAGCACCCTGGGGTAGTGGGAGGTGTCCCTGCCATGGCTGGGGGTGGAACAAGACAATCTGTAAGATCTCTTCCAACCCAAACCATTCCATGATTCTGTGATTCCATAGATCATCCTAGGGATGATCTAAGAGGGAAAGTCCAAGGATCCCATGCTTCCAGCTCCCCTTCAAGAGGCTCCAAGAGACTTCCAGGCTTCCCAACACCCAGTGACACCCCAGTGACAGCCAACTCCAGCGGACTGAACGGAACTGTTGCTCCTTCCTTCCCTTCCCTTGGGATGCAGCCACAAGACCTGTCCCTCGGCCACCACCTCGGGGCTTCCTGCGCCCAAGGGGTGGACAAGAGGAGGAGGAAGCTGCAGGGAGGAGCTCTGGAGGCCAGGGCAGCAGTGCAGCCCTGGATGGTGCTGGGGAGCACCATCCATGCCGTGATTGGCTTTGCTAAATTGGAATCTTATGATCCCGGGGGTGGTGACATAAAATGCCAATTAGGATGCGGTCGGCGCTGTCGCACGGAAATGTTTTCCATTATATTTTGCTGTCAGCAAATGCTGGTGTGAAACCAGTTTTCAGCCCTCATGTGGCCACCATGACAAGCTTGGGGAAGCACTGGAGGCTCCCTCCAGGAGGATCTGTTATCCCTGTCACCCAGCATGGGAGCAGCATCTTTCCTTTGGGCAGTGGGATGGATAATTCTGTGTTGGAAAGGACGATCCCAGAGGTCTGGGGGCTCCACAGGACCCACCACAGCCCTCCTGACAAGTGCCCCCAGCTCTTCTCATCTACAAATGCTGCTCGTTGCCTCTTCCAGTCGTATTTCTCACACCATTCCTGGGAGGATAAAGTGCTGAGTCACAGGATCCAAGGAATCCTGAGCAGAAGAGCCGCAAGGGACTCCTATTTGTTAAGATGTCTGGGATGCTTCCTATTAAATAATAACAAAATGCTGCAATAATAACTTGGCAGCTCTCCTCCCCCGCCAGGCTGATGCTCAATGTGAGTTTGCCTTCCTAAAATTCCTTTAAGTGTCTTGTCAAGTTGAAGGGTAGGAAGGAAGGACACTTCACTCCCGACTTTTCCCTGATGAAGCCCTTGCAGTGAGCCTTGAGAAGATGAGGAGGAGGAGAAATTCCTCTCTGAGTCGTGTTCCTGGCAGTGGCTGCTGCGTGCTGGGTTTGTGGATAAAGCAGGGACAGGTCGTGGGTCCTGCAGAGCTGTGGCCTTGGCAGGAGTCACCAGATGTGCAGATAGATGTGGGGTAGTGGCTTGTTTCACCTCCTGGGGGAGGATTACAAGCCCCCCTGTGTTTAAAAACCAAAAGCAAAAAGCAAATCTGCTGTCAGCATCTACTTTGCATCCCAGTTTCCAGATCTCACTTAATGATATTCAGGAATTTTAATTGATATGTAATTATAAATCAGTTTTAATTTATTTGCAGCTGAAAAGCCTTAAATAAGTCTGCATTGGCATATCTGTGGATGTTATTGTCTTTTCATCTTTAATTAAAGAAATTTGCCTGCTGGGTTTTACCAGAGCAGCTCTCCTGGGTGGCACCAGCTGTCCCTGCACACAGGGCAGGCTCTTCACAGCTCTCCAGGGCTGGAAAATCTTCCCAGAATGCTGCAATTTCACTCCCTGAATTCAGGATGGTGGAAGTTGAACCAAATAAAGGATCAGATACACCGTGCTGACTCCAGTATGAGTTTTGGTTTGTTTTTTTTAATGAGAAGTGCCATACAGAGCATGTAAAAATGTTTTTCATTATTTACTGCTTCATTTTGGGAATCCTCTGAACAATCTGACCTGAAATTCCAGAATTTCAGTCCATTTTGCCACATACTCTGCATTCCTGCTTTCCCTCCATTTGCTCTTTAAGTGCCAGGGATTTGCATGCTCCCCTTGAGGTCCCCTGTGCTGGTGGAACATGGATCTCCCCTCTAACAGGAAAACAGGAGAGGTTGGCTTGGCCCATCCCTGTGCAGTGAAGGCTCTAAAGACACAAAAGAACATCAGGATGGACCTATAAATAATGGGAGGATCTTTAAACTGTGGGAGAGGGCAAAACTGGATGCAGTGGGAAATGTTTTTAACCATCAGAGCAAGAGGGACTGGAGGAATCTTCACCCACAGAAGAGGAAAATCAACCAAATATTAAAGGTGGACGTGGATCCCTTTGGAAATGTGTGTGCAGTGGGATGGGCTGTAGGGATGCACTTCCCCTCTGCATGCCTGGCCCCACAGCTGGCCCAGAAATGGTTCTAAACCAAATAAATAAATAAATAAATACAATAATTTACTCTGTCCTAAACTGGGCTGAAACAGTGAAGGGCAATTTACCACTGATTTAATGTGATTAGGATTTTTTTCCCCCACGAGCTCATGTCTGTCTTTTTATATTATCTGGAGGATCAGTGTGGAGTCCTGAGTCAGGAAAAGAGCTCCCCTCAATCCATCCCCTTGCTTTGACTTCAGAGTGATCCATGCATGTGCTTAACATTAAGGTTCTGCTTCCAGGCTGTCCTGAATAATCGGCTCGAGTGTATTTTGAGAACTCATTTTTAGTTTTTATTACAATAATAACTTCTGCAGTGACATGAATTCCAACAGGGAGCCCTGAGGAATAACATCCCCTTCCAAATGGTTTTCCTCTTCACACTGGAATTAGAGCACATATGAGCAGAGCAGCCCATTACAAGACAAAGCACTTTCCAGAAGGTGAATTTTTCTCAGCCTCACAGCAGTTTCTTTATAGTCAGAGATTAATTCTGTTACCAAGTTCTGCTCCTGCAAACTGCAGTCAAACGGATCATTAATGAAGGAAAGCAGGGTCTCTGCTAAGGAATTGCTTCTGAAGGGTGCAGCTCTTGGAGGTGCTGAGCTCCTGGAGCTGAGCTTGGCCTTTCTTTCCTTCTTTCCCTTTCACATTTCACGCCGGAATTCCATAAAATGCTGTGTTTGCAAAGCTGTCCTGCTGCCATTCCAGCAGGATATTGCACTGCTCCAGGAGCAGAACCACCACAGGTACTAAACCTGGGATTACACTCCTAGGGAATAGGGAGATGTCTCCTAACTCCCTCTGCTTTATGGGAATTGCCATCCAAGCCCTAACAGCACTGGCACACTCCAAATCCTGCCCACGAGCCCTGATGGGGGCAGAGGAACAACCCCAGGCAGGGCAGAAGAACCAAGGATGGTGTAAAACAACCTGGACTCCAAGGAAAACACTGGGGCAATGCTTCAGGCACAGGGTGGGGTTGTTGGGGTGTCTGTGCAGGGCCAGGAGTTGGACTTGTGTGTCCCTTCCAGCTCAGGACATTCTGGGATCCTGTGGAATGCAGGCCCATCCTGTGCTGCTCCTGGAGCCGGCTGTGGGATGGGATGAGGGGTGGCTCCCTGGCTGTGTGAGGAGGAGAAGGGAAGGGCCACAGGATTGCTCCTCTTCCACCCTTCCAACTCTGCACATTCACATTCCTGCTGGGCCCTGTTGATCCACGGCAGCTTTTAGACCTAAAAAAACCCTAAAAAACTCTTTAAGTGTTAGCTAAGGGGGAAAATCAAACATTTGCTTTCAGGCTGATGTTTTATCTCCCAGCTCCTGGTGCTCTGACGGTCTGAGCCACTTCTCCTCTGCAGGAAGGAGGTGATAAACTCAGTTTACTCACACTCCCCTCTCAGTGTCTTCAGGGGAGAGCAATGATGTCAAGACCTCCACTTAAAACCAAGCTGCAGAAAGCAAAATGAAACTCAGACTCAGCTCATTTTATCTGTAGTTTAAAAAAGAAACAACAGCCCCCCAAAAAAGCCAGTTAAAAAAAACCAAACCACCAACAATGGGAGAAATGAGCAATATCTGCCAAATGAAATCAGTCACTCACTGCTTGTATTAGTCAGGGGAAGAATAAACTTTTAGATGGGCACACAGCAAAACAGCTCCCTAGAAGCAGCTGGAAAACCAGGAGCCAAGATTCCTGCTGGAGCTTGAAGTGTGCTGTGATTTCCTGGGAAACAGAGCCCTGCTGCAGAATGGTACCTGGGCCCCAGCATGAGGAAACAGGGAGTTACTTAAACCAATTCTGTGCTGCAAACTACACAAGAGATGGAGCCATCGAGCTGTTTGGGTGGGAGTGCAGTGGTTTGTGGCACCTCTCCTGGTTTTGGGATCCCACCTGGGCACGTGGTGGCTGAGGCCGAACAGGAGCTTCTGGGACTCACCTGGGGAGCCCAGGGTGGTGCCAGAGTGCCCTTCCTGCCAAACTTTTCCTCTTTCCCCAAAACCAGGGAGAATCCTGGGCTGGAGAGAGCAGAGCAGTGACCCCTGGAGCATCTCAGCCCCCAGCAGTGCTGGGCTGGGCAGGAGGAACAGTTTGTGTGCAGGGGTGGTGAGGAACTCCTGGAATTCCCAAGGAATGCTCATGCAAGTCGTGCTTTGCAACACAAACACCTGGGAAAGTTGTCACTGTGCCGGTTTGGTGAGGAGGCAACAACCTCCAGTGCACCTCCCTGGCTCCTCCAGCATTCCCAGAGAATTCCCAAAAGCATCAGCCCTCCATAAGCATCCTTCCCATTCCCCACCTGGGATATCAGCCCACCTCCATGGCATTCCCCAGAGATCCACTTCCCATGGGAGCTGGGGACCCCAAAGAGCTCCCACATCGCTTTTCCCGGTGGAAATTCCACTCCTTTCCACCTCAAAGACCCCTTCTGGAGAGCCCAGGGATCTTCCCCGCCTCCTGCTTGTTGCTCTGTGTATTTTGGCAGGTGCCTGCTGGTTCTGCCATGGAGAAGTTTTTGTGCCTCTCCAGATGAATTCTTTGTAGGTGCAGCTCCAGCAAAACCTTTGATGTGTTGGGCTGAGAGGTCACCCAAGGAATGTCCGTGTTTGTCATCAGGAATCGGGGCCAAGTCCTGCTCACCTCCCGAAATAACGCCTTTGAAGTCAGGAGAAACTCTCACAGGCACAAGGGGGGATTTTGGGCATTGGAACATGAAGGTAAGTTTCACATCATGACCTTTTATTCTTTTTTTCTTCTTAATTTATTGTCTCACGGAAGTTTTTCCTCCCTCCTTTCCCTCCCTGCTTTTCCCTGAATTTGACACCGATCAGGCAAAAAGTCAAACACCCAATAATCATTGGAGAACTGGTCCAGGAGAGTTCAAAGGGCTGGGAAATGTAATTTCTCTGCTAAATGTTGAATATAAACCTGAGTTTATGCAACTGCATCCTTCAGGGGGGTTTGGGAAGGTGCTGACAACACGGCTTTGTTTTCTGGGATAAAATCCCAAAGATACTGAGAAATCCCCAAGATACTGAGAAATACAACAAATAGAGAAAAAGTCCTGGGGAAAATTTGGCAGAACCTCTGCAAAGACGGCACCAGATGCCCCCAAAGAGGAAATTACAACATGTGGCAGCTGTGGTTTTTTTGGTTAAGCAACTTTTTCTCAAAGTTCAAAGCATCTGGGGAAAGTAACAGCTAACAGGGTGAGACAGATTTATGGAGCCCACACATGGCAATATTTTGGTATAAAATTAGTAAAAAAATTATTAAATCCCCAAGATGAAGAGATTAATCCCTACAAGCTTGCATTCTTTGAAGAGCAATCATATTTTGACTTTGTCAACTGGAAGAACTGAGTAATTTCTTGGATTAACTGATCACAAGAGTTGTAATCCATAATAAAAGTCCAGGCAAAGCTGCCAGGCTTTGTTTCTCAAAGGATTTGGGTAATGAGTTGATTTGACATTAACAGAATGCATCCCAGACTGCAACCCCGTGCCCTGGATCTAAAGGGGGGATTCAGGAAGATGAGGCAGTTAATCAAAGCCTTCAACATCTTTTTCTAATATGGGGCAAAGGATTGTTTATAGGAGTTGCTGGATTGATAAATTTGGGAGAAAATTTTGCCTCTCTGGTGCATGGGCTGAGCACTGCCTGGACTTCATCAGCCAGATTCCAATGTGATATAAATATATATATATATATATATAAAACTCCCTAGAAATGTCCTTTGTAGCCACCAAAAGGACAATTTGCAGCAGTTCCCACTGCAGGTTTGTGTTTATTCCCTTTTTTTACAGCACTTTTGTGGTTTTATGCTTTGTGTTTCGGTGAGAGCCAGAAGAGACCCTGACCATCTGCTGCCAGACTCAGGGTTTTAAATGCTCTGTATAGAGTTAATAAAGCCTTAAATTAAATTCCTAAATGAAGTTAGCGCTCCTGGAGCCCGGGGAGGCTGTGGGTACCTGCAGGGATGGCAGCACGAGGTGTTTCCCTGCTTGGTTCCCTCCCTTTCCAGCGGCTCCTGCTCCTCCAGTGCTGGCACGTGCTGTGAGCCAGATCAGGGAAATGATGCTCCTTAAAATTAAACCAAATGTTATTTTGCTGCTGGGCTCTCTGAGAGCCAGCCCAGTCCCCAGGCTGCTCGGTGGTGCAATCTCCGGCTGTGCTGGCACGGGGGGAGCCTGGCTTGGAGTGCTGGGAGCTGAGCACAGGCTCAGGACCAGCCCTGAGCACTCCAGAGTGGGAAATCACAGCCAGGAGAAGCTCCAGGGGTTTGGGGTTTACTGTCTTTCACCTCCCTCCAAGTCTGCACCGAGTGCACAGGGGTGACACTCTAACAGGAATTATTAAATCAATTAAAACCCTCCTGGATCCTTTTCCAATCCTCATGGCCCAGCAGGGACCTCTCTGCACAGAACAGCCAGCTCATCACATGAATTTTCTTTCAGATCTTCTGGGAGGCTTTGGGTTTTCATCCCAAAACTTTTGGTGGACCTGAGCCACATTCCCAGAGTGAATTAACCCTTCTGCTGACGAGGCAGGGCAAAAAAACCGGCAGGTATCCTCGAATGGGGAGGGATGAGGGGGTGCTGAATGTGCTTTTTAACCCTTTCCTCCTTCTGACCTGCCTGTCCTGGGCTGCAGTGACCATCCCTGGGCTGTAGTGGCCATCTCTGGGGTGTAGTGACCATATCTGGGGTGTACTGGGATTCTTGGTGTGTCCTGGCCATCTCTCATGTGCACTGACCCTCCCTGGGGTGCACTGACCCTCCCTGGGGTGCACTGACCCTCCCTGCTGTGCACTGACCCTCCCTGGGGTGCACTGACCCTCCCTGGGGTCATCACACCGCAGTGCCCCACACGTGCCTGTGGCTGGGGATGCTCTGCTCCCCCACCCCAGGGGCACACAGGTGTTCCCACGTGGAAATGGCACTTCCAGAAGGCAGGAGAGGCCAGAGGAAGCCGCAGTCACGCGAGCTGCCTGTGGTTTGAGGAGCAAGTGCCAACATCTCTCACTCTCACTCTCCCAGCGTCGCTCCGAGGGCAACCTGATCTCCCTTTAATCTGCTCTGACCACAGGACAAATGGTTTGAATAAAATCCTGCCCACTGAGTCACTCCAGCTCTGGCTTTTGGGGGAGGCACTGAGGAGCAATGGTTTGCTCTGCCTGAGTGACAAAATTAATGTAAGAGAAATGTTTTCTTTGTGTGGTAACTAAGAAAAAAGAAATAAAACACAAAAAGGAAAAAAAGACGATGGAAGCCACTTTTCTTGGAAGAGTAGGTGAAAGCAGGAACAGATAAACAGCTGTCACAGGGAGGGTGAGGGCTCTGCTTTAGCAGCTGAGCTGTTTTCTGAGAGCAGGAAAATATCCATGGATTCATTGGGGTCCTCTGCCCAGGCAAGGAGAGGCAGGCCCTGAGCAAGGGTGACGTTGCAGGAAAGAGGAGAACCAAGAGAAGCATCCTGTGCTCTTGGTGGCAGAGCTGGCTGCAGTTTCCATTGGTGTCTGGGTCACAGGGGACATGGAGCACTTTGTGGAGGTCATGGATTCGGCACAGGGATACCAGGACCAGAGCCAGCCCTGCCCGGGCTGTGGTTTGCAATAAAACATTCTGGGAGCCTCTGCTCTGCCTCTTCCCCATCATCACATCTTGCCCAGGCCTTGCTGTCACCAAAACCCCCTCAGAGCTGTGCAATTAATCTTGACTGGGGAGTCCAAATGCTTCCATCTCATCACCCTGAGCCCCGTGGGAATCTGAGAATCAGAATCCACTGAAGGCTCTTAAGGGAAGAAATCCTGGCAGATTTCACACAGCACAAGCCACAGTGCCCATGGGACAAGCTCTGCCTCTCCCCCTCTTTTCTTTTTAATGAGAACACCTCTAATGGTTTTTGGGGAGCTTTAGGCCATGGAAGGTAATATCCAGCTCTCAGTGAGAATAACAAGAAATTCCCACTGATTTTTTGGGGGTGTAGGAGAGTTTTCATATCCACTAAGGATATTCCCAGTGAATGTTGGAGACCCCAAAAACATCAGGCCTGCATAAATCACTGTTCCCATTCCCCATGTAGGATCTCAGACCACCTCCATGGCATTTTCCAGATACTCATTTCCCATGGGAGCTGGGGGCTCCAAAAAACCCCACTGCTGCAAGCAAGGATTTGCCATGTGGAGCATCCCTGCCCATGTTTACACCCTGTAGGAATGATCTCCCAACCTCTCCTGGTCTGGCAGCTCTGGACACTCCCCTATTCCCTGCAAAAGCCATCAGGGTGTGGAGCTTGAGATTCCATCACTGCCTTCTTAGGACCTGTGGTTGCACAGGGTCATTGTTGAGTTTCATCAAAATGACACATTCCTAATGCCCAGAGATCCACTGGAAAGTGGGAATATTGGTGCCTTTACAGCAAGCAGTTCAAGGAGGAGAATGTTCCTTCCATGGTGATCAGTTGTGAGCACTGCTGGCCCCTTTTGGAGCTGATTCCCCTTAAAGAATTGGAAATGTGTTTTCCCAGAGTTTCAAATGTTAGGAGATACAGCACTTTGGTGGGAAAGAAAAAGACAAATGGAGAAAACTTGGTGCTTTTTCACTCTCTGAAAGAAGTCATAGCCAGAAAAAATGGAGTGTGTGTGCAAACTTGGAATGCTGAGCTCCAATTCCACAACCTTGCAGCTCCCTGTGTCAGGAGAGAGGCTCCCCCTGGTTCTCCATCTCCTTCCCAGTTGTAGCCCGTACTTTGCAGACATGGGACACACTTATGGACACGTCTTTGGTGGTGTTTTGGGGTCATAAACAAAACAAAGTCAGCAAAGACCATGAGATCCCCATGTACTTCCCCTGATTGTCTGTGGATTGCGTTGTTGAACGTGAGTCAGTGTTTATCGATATAAAAATATAAGGAACAATGCAGGATCAGAGCCCTCTGTTTTCCCACATGTTCATTGTCCTGTCCCTCGCTGTAAAATCCCTGGGATGAGGAATTAATGAGGCGACACCTGTTTTCTTGGCAGAACCTGGCTTTTGTTTTTAAATTTTAAGTATTTTTAAGTGTTCTCTGAAAGTGGTTGCAAAGGCAGGAGAACAAACTCTGCCCTGGTGCGTGGGAGAGGGGAGATGTTTGCTGGGAAAGGCAGGGCTGGTGCTGCAGATCCAGAAAATCCAGGCTGGCTGCAAGGAAGGACTGAGCTGAGACTTCTGTGTTTTATGTGCAATCCAGGAGTGGGGATTTGGGATTCCCCTCCCCACGGAGCTGCTGCGAGGGGGACACCGATGTTTCCTTACCCTGTAAAACAGGGAATGTCCCCCCACGATGCTCCACGCAGTGCTGAAGTGTTTCACAAAACACCCGTGCGTTTGCAGAGCTTGTTTTTCCCCATCTCTTCTTCATTTCCTCACTCATTGACGGCTCCAGTAGCCCGAGACACTGAAATCTTGCAGCCAGATTTCTAATTTGAGGAACTCTTCGCTGTTACTACACGAGCAGACGGGCTCTGAGCAACTCCTTTCTCATCTGCTGCTCCTCAGACCTCCTGGAAGCAAAGAGCTCTGTTTTGCAAGACGCTGTTTGCACTCAGCAAACACACGGGGAAATGGTCATTTGCAGAGCAGCCTGGGCCAGCAGCAGCAAGAGCCGCACCAGGGAATCCAAAAATAGCTGGAGGAGTGGAAAGAGAAGTGGTGCAGTCTCGAAATTTGTCAACCAGCGGGAAAAACAAACTCTCCGCCCACGTCTTGTTTTCTGCCTGGTGGGCAGAGGGACAATCCCAGCTCCGAGGGGTGAACTGCAGAAGTGCGGAGGTAAAAGGTGACATTAAGGCTGTTTTGGAGCATTTAGCATCACATGAGACCCGGGAATGCCCTCAGCTTGGGAGGAGCGAGCAATCCATCCGGAGAGAGAGGGGAAAGGGCTCTGGGCAGGGTCTGTCAGCCTCGGCAAACCTGAGGTTCTTCATCTAATTCCGAGAGCCCAAGATCCCACTCCTTCTTTGGGGGTGGTTGGTTTGGGTTTTTTTTTTTGTGCAGAGTAGAAATCACAAATTCCCCCTGCTCCTCCCAGATGGATTCAGCAGTCCTCCTCTCATCCCCCTGAAAATTTCTGTGGAGGGCGTCCAAATTTAGGACAAATTCCAGCCGAGCAGGGGTCCTCTCCAGGGCCAGGGGATTTGGGGGTGAAGGGCTGCCACCAGATCTGCACTGCAGGCCCGGAGCTGGGGCATAAACAACAACCTGAGGGGGCACAAAGGAGACCTGGGGGTGTCCCAGCCCAATTCCCACTGGGTCTGATGCAAGAGGGTCCCATGGTGATGATGATGATGATGATGATGATGATGATGATGATGATGATGATGATGATGATGATGATGATGATGATGGGTACCAGGGAGGAGCAGGTTGGTCTCACCTCACTGGAAACCCATGGGATATTTGGGGTTCTTGGCAGCAGGCTTGGAAAACGAAAGGCACCTTTGTGGTGGGAACATTTTTGTTTCAGATTGATCTCCAAGAATGAGAGAATACCAAAAAATACCCATTTCTTGCTATTATTTTAGCCAGCCTGCCAGGTGTGGGGCGTTCTCAGAGCTGTATTTTCCTCTCCTGGATAATCTGTTTTATTTTTTCATGCACAAAGATGTCCTGAGTGCAGAAATTCTGGTGCAGCTGTGACATCAGAGGTGACATTATGATGCCATGCAGGACTTGACAATACCAGAGTTCATAAGCACCACATCCCATCTGACACAATAATGAGCTTACTTTTGTAGAATTACCCTCAGCTTTCATAAAAAGCAGAAAATGTGGGCCACAGCAGCAGAATAATCTCAAAACAGGATGTTCTTCAAGTTTCCACCGAGCTGTTTTTTAATTAGTCACCAGAGGGACAGCAATGAAAGTTGCTAATTGTGAGAACATCATAAAAATGTAAACACCGTGGCCCAGTTTTACGATGGCAACACCTTTCTGTGGATGCAAGAGTGAGCCTGGATTGGCTAATGAATGGAAAAATCTTGGGATTTTTCTTGAACAGCTCACGAAGAGGCATCTGCAGTTATAAAATCAACCATTTCCTTTGGAAAAAGAATGGAAATATTTGACAAAAATACTATAAAGATTGGTTGTTTGGGCTTGTTTTGTTTTGGTTCCTTTTTTTTTTTTTTTTAATATATCCCAGGAATAACCAAGATGTGCAGTTTTTTGAAAGAGAAATCCTAAATCGAGATGGTTTTATTGAAACCCGTTGGTACTTTCAGCGTTTTATGATGCCTGAAATCTTCTTCCCAGCTGCTTTTGTTTGCTGGTTCTGCCTTTTAAAAGGATTCTGTGATTCTATGGGTGATTAAGGCAGATAATGAGCTCCACTCAAGTTTGTGCTCCGGGAAATAAGAAGAGAAGCAGGGAAGGTGCCTGGGGCGTTGCAGACCAACGATTTAAGCTGGTTTCTCATTTAGATTTCTTCAGGTTTGGAAATCCAGGCTGAGCTCTTTCAGACTTGACTTGTAGAAATGCTCTTGGAAAATGAAGGTGCTCAGGACTCCTTTAAACAAATTAAAATTATGTCTTGTTGGGCATGAAATTCAAATTGTAATTCCCTATTATTTACCAACCTGAAAGAACTGATAATTTACTGTCTTTTTCATTAAGTGTTTAAAACTATTTTTTGGGGTTGTTTCATATTTTTGAGGGAAAATATATTAAAATAATGGCAAAAGAAGAAAAAAGTTGTTGAACCATATTTTTCCTTTCTTATTACAGCTATGAGGGAGTTGACACCTATTTATGGAATGATTCAAAGGAATATGAAATGTGGCAAACCCTCCCCAAATCCCGATGCCACTACACAGGGGTGGCAGCTCAGTGGCAGCTCTTGAGGCCACAGCTGAATAAATCAGCCCAAAAGAACAGTTCCCAGATATTTCCCTCGCAGGATTCAGTCACAGCAAGGAGGCTGCAAGAGAGGAGTTAACAGGAGAGTGCTCCAAAGGCCACCCCAAACTCCAGGGAGATTGAGGCAATCCCAAATCAAGGGAGCCCCCAGAGGTGGGGGATGGCTTTGAACAGGTTCAGGGATGTGGGGCTGATGTTCAAACCCCCAGCAGTGGGTCAGGGATGTGGGGCTGATGTTCAAACCCCCAGCAGTGGGTCAGGGATGTGGGATTGATGTTCAAACCCCCAGCAGTGGGTCAGGGATGTGGGGCTGATGTTCAAACCCCCAGCAGTGGGTCAGGGATGTGGGGCTGATGATGAACCCCCAGCAGGGGCTGCAGGGGGGGAGCTGCAGGTGTGGGGTGCAGGGGCTCAGCCTGAGTCCAACTCTGCCAAACCCAGAGTTTTGGAAGTTGGAAACTGGAAGTTCACCCATCACCCCGGAGTTCTGGAAGCTCTCTCTGCTGAGGGACCCAGGGGGCAGCAGCATCCCTGGGGAGCCCATCCCTGTCCCATAAAGACACAGATCCCTGAAGGTGCTCAGGACTCCTTAAAACAAACCAAAATTTTGTCTCCTTGGGCACAAAACTCCAATTGTAATTCCTGTAGGTTATCAGCATCCACAGGGCTCCATCCCAGGGGACAGCACTTTGCACTGGGAGGATTCCACAGGGAAAGAACCAGCCCAGATGGAAGTTGCACTGGAAGGTTTCCAGTTGGAGGCTAAAGCTGCCAGCACGGGAGAAATCTCAAATTTGGAGCTGATTGCATTTCCCAAGAAATAAACCAGGGAAACTTGGACAGGGCTGCAGAGAAGGTGCACTGGAGTTCATCCCATGCAGCCCCACAGCTCCAAGGAGCTCCAGCCAGGTGCCAAAGCCCCTCTTGGAAATTGGATTTATCGGGAAAATGGAGCTTTTGTCTGTGTTCTTCAAAGCCAAGCAGCCAAAGGGGGGAATCTGGGATCTGTTCTCCCTCTCTGTGTTCCTGCCTTGCTCCTTGCTGAGATTTAAACAAAAGGCCAAGGAAGCCACTGCAGAGTAACTGAGGCCCTGAAATTGATGAGAGGCTGGTAAGGTTTTATCAGATTACAATCAAGGCCCTGCTTTGGTTCCCAGCACTGCTGGCAGGGGCTGGGAATCACAATCACAGATCACAGCAGGAGACTTCCAAACTCCCAAATCCCAGGCAGGCATGGGCAGGACCTGCAGCATCCCCCAGGGCAGGACCTGCAGCATCTCCCAATGCAGGACCTGCATCCCCCAGGGCAGGACCTGCATGGTCCAGGTCTCTGTTGCCATCACTGGGCAAGGTGAGGCTCCAGCCTGGCTTTTCAGCTGGGAGATGGCAGCAGGAGCAAGGTCATGCCCCCATTATCAGTTTAATTATTCAACAAGAGTTTAAAAATAAGCTGCCTCCATCATTATGCCTTCAGACTATAACTTTTCAGCTCAGGAGTTTCTTTCCTTCCTCCCAGACTCCTCCCAGCAGCCACCAAGTCAGGGAGAAGCAAAGCAGATTATGGCAAACAAAGTTTCCCTTCTGTGGACAAACCTTGTTGGGTCTGGGTTATTTTTCTTTTTTCAGGCTGAAATTTCATTTGGAAAATAATTTTATTAATTTAACACATCTTCTTGCAGCCCAGGGAGTGCTGGTATTTTGCCAGAGGGAGCAGGACCAAAGGAGGCATTTAACCCTTTAAATAAGGAGCAATGAGAAGCCAAAGGGAATGAAATTAAATATTTTATTCTTCCTTGTGAGGGTGGGGAGGCCCTGGCATAGAGAAGCTGTGGCTGCCCCATCCCTAGAAGTATCCAAGACCAGGTTGGATGAGGCTTGGAGCATCCTGAGGTTGTGGAAGGTGGTGGAATTAGACGAATTTTGAGGTTTCTTCCAACCCAAACCATTCCATGATTCTATTAATGTCCTTGAAAAGTTGTTCCAATTCTAATGGTCTCCTTGGGAGGGAATTCCCTTCTCCTTGAGCTGTGTCAGCAATGTCTGACAGGATGGTGAAGGATCCCACCACAACGGGGCATGGATGAGTCCAGAAACTTTGTTTATTTCTTTGTCATTTGTCGTCATTGCCTGTAAGGCTGAAGGAATCTGGTGGGAAAAGGAAGGGAAACAAATGTGCCCCTCTCCATCAATTCACCCTTCATAAAACAGCACCTGGAGCTTTGAATCCAAGGTGGAAGTGTGATAAAAAATGATGGGATGGGTCCTTCAGCAGGACCAGGAAAGATGAGGCCAGGTTCTCTCTGTTGCATCCTTCAAGGCCAAGGCAGCCTCCAGCCCTTTGTTACAACCCAGAGTCTGTGCAAAGCTCCAAAGTCACATTTTCCACAGGAAGAATCCAGAAAATGTTTTCTGTAGATAAAACCGTTTATTTTCATTATGGCTCTCGAACTTTTCTTTCTATAATACAATATAATGTATTTATTATAAAAAAAATATAATGAAACCAAAAAATTCAAAACAAAATCCATCCCGAACAGGAAACTCTAAACATTTTGTTCTGAAATAGTCAAAACAGAGTATTTTGACATTGTCAGAATTTTTTCCCTCAGGTTCTCTTCCAAAACAAAATTCCAGAGGAGAAAACCCCCCCAACATTAAATTATATTTAACTTCCACCTCGGCCTTGCAGATTGCAACAGAATGTGGGATTTTTTTGGAGGAACTTCTGCAGTCAGCACTTCCACACAACCATGCAGAACAAATGACCAGGTATTTTGGTCTGAGAGGTGCTTTTGTGGCTTTGCATGTAAATAAGCTGGATAGTAATTAATCAGATTATAAACCTTGCTAAAGTCAGTTTGCTTTTTAATTCAGCTCCTGCCTAAGCAGGAAAATAGATGCAGTGGGTGATCAGATTAATATTAATGAGCATAATTACCTCTCAGTTCCAAGGATGGCATCCTGGTAATGGGAATATCCTTGCTAACCAAGGAAGGTCGTGGAAGTGATTTACACCTGTGGGGGGGTGCAATGGAATTTATGGGAAATTAATTAATGCATGAGCTCCAACACGAAAATGCCGATGTATATTTTTATTTTAATCTTTTCCTCAGCGAGGAGTCAGCACCTGAAAGTGGCCCTGAAAGGACCTGCAAGGTCTGCAAAGCTTTTCCAGGAATGGCTCCACGAGCTGCCTCCTGTTATTGCACACATTTGGGTTGAAAGCAGAGCTTTGCCAGAGGCAGGCTCACAATATTGCACAAAATTCCACCCAGTGAGTGGCAGCCTATAAGAAAAACAATATTGATGTATTTTCCCCCCGATCTGTGTTGTCTTTTGCCCACAGAGTGTTTTTTGTCTCGCAATGACGTCAAAGCAAAAATTCTCTTGTAAAATGACAGCTGGAAAATAACCCTGAGAAGATATTGGATTTCCTACCTAGTAATTAACTAACTCGGGCTTAATGGAACCTATTATATATTTTACCAAGTCTACAGAAGATTAGTAAAACAAAAGTATTATTTTCCTTTGTTTTGATTGTGGTGCTGGAGGCAGAGGCAGCTTAAGATTTCACAAGGAAGTGTTTTGTGTTCTGAAGTGTCCCTAAGGTCCAGCATCCTCCTCACGGGAGGTGACAACGACCACTCCCTGTTTCACACACGGGGGATGCCCCAGGGCAGGGACAGTGATGATGACACCGTTTGGTGACAGGGATTCAGCAATTCACCTTTTCCCAGGAAAAATGGTCCCGCATTTCCCACCTGTCTCCATCACCCGCAGACAGAGCCTTGGCTGCTTTTCCCATTCTGTGCTTCCCAAAGGCAGGCAAAGGGAAAAGGGAAAGGGGAAAAGGGAAAAGGGAAAAGGGAAAAGCTCTCCCAGCAGTGGTCAGCAGGAGCTGGGACCTTTGTCAAGCCCTTTCCTCACATGGGACAATGACCTTGTGGCCACCAGAGCTCAGTGAACGATTCAGGTCCCCCTGGTGCTTCATTTCTGTGTCTTCTTCTCGAGAGAAATTTATTTCACATTCCTGCTGGTGGCTGGAGGAGAAAAGTCCTTGCAGAGTTCCCTGTCTTTAGGGCTGCCTCTGGAATGGGAAATGGGAATTTTGGCTGCACTGTGGGACATGGGAAGGAGCAGCTTTTACTGAGACCCTTCAGGACAAACTCAAACAACAAAGGATGCCTTCCCTTCCTCTATAAAGCGGCTTTTCCATGCCTTTGCACTCTTAGGTGCTGAGCAGGAACGGGCATTCCATGGAGCTCTGCATCTGGAAAAGGGAAATCTCCTCTCCACAAGGGCTGAGGGACAACGTTGAACTTGTTTCTTTCCAGCCGAGCTGGCAGAAGTGCCCTCGGATTTCGAGGGGAGAGGAAATTAAAAGTGTTTCCTCCTTGAACCTGGCACTATCTCTTTGGCAGGCAGGGCTCTCTCCCTCTCTCCACTAATTCTCCGTTGTGTAGAACCAAACTTTATCTTCAGTTCTTCCTCCCCATTCTAATAATACCAACGACAGGTCCGGAGTGGGGCTTCCCAAGTGATTCAGTGCTCAACGCTGTGGACTGGGACTTTACACCACTTCAAAGGCGGGCAGCAATTTGGCTTTTTAGCACGTCAGAGATAACAGCTCCTTTGCACTGGGATGAACTCATTATGGGCTGTAGGACAGGGACACATTTGCAGACACTTTTCTGCTGATAGCAATGAAGAGATGAGGCAAAGTAATGGGTTGGGGGAGAACTCATTAAATGTCGAGTCAGAACAATGGGCTCTCCCAGCCTTTAACTCCTTAGATCCATCTGGATCTTTCCATCTCAGCATCCTTCAGCCACTGGAGACTAAAACAACAATGGGCTGGAGGCGGCAAAAAAGCCAGGCAATTATTTCTCTTCAGTAGGAATTTAATGAAATTCTCCTGGTCGGAGGCAGATAACACAGGAGTAAATTGGGTCGCTGAGGCTCTGATGTGGGAGCCCAAAATGGGACGAGATCAGTGAGAAACTGCTCCCCTCTGGGGGCTGGCACTGGTGGTAGGGGGAGCCCTAAATTCAAACACTGACACACCTTGAAGGGTTTGTCTATCAACATCTACCTACAGGTGCTTGGGGTGCCCAGAATACACCCAAATACAGACTTACATAATTGTCTGGGCCTTATTTGCAGCTGGTGCAGGTTCTTTTAATGTCTCCTGGATTGCTTTACATGCCTGACAGGCCCTGGGGTTTTTCTGTTGGCCCTACAAGTGCAAAAAGGCTGCTGCAATAGCCAGTTCTTTCTCTTCTGAGGTTTACTTTATCATCTTTGTCTCATTACTTCTGGAGGGCTGCCCATCATTTCTTATAGGATCTTTATCCAGAAGATGAAAGGAGGAGGGTGTGGGAAGGGAGGGGAAAGAAAGGGAAAAAATTTTTTCTAGAAAAAAAAAGAGAAAATAATTCATTGAACTGCACGAGTTTTATTATTTATGCACCATACTTGGGAAGACTAACATGTGAGCTGGGAACAGAGACAAATTCAAACAGAGATGCCTCTGCTGTCAGGGGGAAAAATCCCTCAGCACCTCATTTCTTTCCCACCTCTGACATGGCTTAGGGAGGAGGAAGCCTGGAGGAGCAGAGCCAGACTGGCAATCCCAGGCTGAGGGGATGGTGGCATTGGCTGTGTCACTGCTGTTACTTCTGCTGAGGAGCAGGGATAGCATGGCACAGGTGGAGGTGGCAGACACAGCCCCAGCTCCAAGGATGGGACACCCAGCTCGTCCTTACTCATTGGCAGCTTCTGCCCAGCAGAATTTTGTCCTTTGAGAGCTTTTTCCTGGGGTAATTCTCCACTTCTCTCTCTGCCAATCACTGCAGGAGCCATTAGCAATTCCCATTTCTGTCAGTGCAGAGTTCCAGGTACCCTTTCCTGGGACAGAGGCCCTGAGTTCCCACATTCTCACATTTCCAGCTGCCAGAGGCCCATTTGCCCAGGCTGCCTTGCTGCTCAGAACTGAAACTCCCCTGGACAAGGCAGCCAGTGCAGTCCTGAGACCCAGGGAAACACTTCCAACTTCTATCAGTTCAATCACAGTGTTGACCACAGCAAGTTTCCAAGGGTTTTTACACTTCTGACTGAGCCTGACCTTTTTTTCCATTTTTTTTTCCTGTTCTCCCTGCAGTTAATAAGAATCTTTTTTTTTCCTTAATAACTTAGCTGAGGTCCCTTGGGCAGAAGGGTTTTGTGCCCCCTGCAACTGCAGCCTGCAGTTACCTGAACATGGAGGTTACTTGGGGGATCTCCACTGAGGGAAGGGAAGATGATGATGACCTGCAAACCTTGAATATTCAGTGAACAGTTGTGTCCTTTACAGAGAATGAAATCCACAATTTCAGTGCCTTTAGGATCCTCTCCATTTTCCATCTTTGCTTATTGAAATTCACACCTGAATCCCAGCCCTGGGAACACCCACAGCCAGGCAGAGATCTTGAAGAGGACACACTCTGGAGGGTTTGAGGGATGCCTTTGACTTGGGGATAACACCCACCCTTCTCTGGGACCAAGGACAAGCAGGGGTGATGATGCTCCAAAACCCCACAGCCCCAGCTGAAGGCTGCACACACAGCAAGGAGGGGGATTTTTTTCTCTCTCTGTTGCTTCTTGCAGGTGAATTCCTCAGCCATCTGCACAAAATTTTCCCTTCATGGCCAGGAACACGTGGCCCAAGGCTTGGTGGGGGTGTGGGTTTAACTCCCCCCTTCCTCCCCCAGGCTGAACAAAGCCTTTGATTGAGAGATCAACTCTGGGCCTTGCAAGAAAAGGGAGCCTGGGGGGTCTGAGTGTGAGTGTGTGAGTGTGTGTGTGTGTGTGTGTGTGTGTGTGTGTGTGTGTGTGTGAGCGGGGGTGTGTGTGTATTTTTCTTTTCTTTCCATCATACTAACGAAATTTGCAGACACAGAGAGGAAACTGAGAGTTATTTATAGGAGTGAGAGGAATGTGAGGCCTAATTGTGCTTAGTCTATTGCTAAGTATGTAATCTGTTTGCTATTACCCTTCCCAGTCCTGCACACAGGTCCTGGCGGGGGTTAAGTGGAACACAAACATCTGATGAAGAGAAAGTACCAGGTGGGGATGTTTGCAAGCTTTAAGAACAAGTGAGACAAGGAGGCACAGGCATTTTTAAGGTTAATTAAGTTGGGAAATTAGGATTTTTATTTTCTTTTTTCCTAATTACCTTTCCCCAGTTCCAAGGTTGCTGTGTCCCTGCCCGTGATGTGCTGGGGGTACCTGGAGCGAGTGCACGCTCAGATGAGGGTTTAGGAGCAGTGCCTTTGCCCTCCTCCTTTGCCCACCTCACCAACCACCCCAGCTCCAAGGGGCTGATGATAAAGGCCTGAAACGTTCTGTGGAAAGGCAGAACTGGGGAATCCTTACACTTTCCCACATCATTTTACACAGAGCCCTCTCCAGTCCACTCATGAGCTCAGGGCAGCCCTGCTGCATCCTCCCCTCTGGATCAGGAGCAGCCCTGCTGCATCCTCCCCACTGGATCAGGAGCAGCCCTGCTGCCCACAGGCACTCTCTGTGTGTCCTTTGGGTGTCCCAGCCCCAGGGCACAAATGGGACCAGGGCCAGGGGCACAGGGGGGCAGCCCCAGGATAAAGCTGAGCCTGGAGCTGGGGCTGAGTGTGGGGACCTGAGCTGCTGAGCTAAGGCTCTTTCCTCATGGAAAAAGAGGAAAAGTCAGGCATGCAACCTGATACAGCTGCTAATACCTCCCAGGCAGGAGTGGAGCACTCCACAGCTTGGGAATGAGCTGCTTTTTGCTGCTTATCGCTGTCCTCTCCTGCTGGAATATTCCATTCCTGCAAGTTTGGAGAGGCTCTGAAGGATCCTGTCCCCTCTCCCAGGTCAAGGCTCCTCAGCTTCTCAGACAAACACTTTTCCTGGGGTGTTTTGCCAAATGCCAGGGTGACTCAGCCTTGTCACTCCTCTTCGCTGGGATAACAGCACCGAGAGGGAAAAACAAATGGTATTTACTGCTGTGCCCAAAATGGGCTTTGACACTGTGAGCAGGATTTGGAAAGGCAGAAATAGATCATGGAGTGCACTCCAATTCAGAGACAGCCCTCGGGATCCTCCTCCAGAGGTGGACTGGCTCCATCCAGGCTGCCTGCCCTGCCTGGGGTGCAAAGCTGCTGGAAGACTGCAAGGGATGCAGGATTCTGCTCCCAGCTGGGCTCACCAACCATTCTGCCCCTTCCCAAAAGGACTGAGAGATGAGCTGTGGCAGCAAATCCAAGGCAGGGATGAAGAACTTCCAGAAATTTTCTCCTTGGCTGGTCATCCCAGGGCTGGGATCATCCTCTGCCATGTTCCCTGCAAGCAAATACAAAACAAGAAGGAAAAAGACTCAAGATATACAGTGGCAGGTGACATTTTGGGCTGAATCACAGAGAGATATCCCCTGTGCCTCCTCATGGGAATGGTCCAACCCTTCTCCAGCATGTTGGCCCTTTCAGGCCTCGCTCCTATCTCTCAAATAAATTGACTTTATTCAGTGGGAGAATGGAGAACTGTCCTGGTTACCACATTTCTGCCAGGCCACCAAGGGAACACTGGTTTAGGGTGTGACATTTGGGGTTTTGTAGGATAAACAGGAGGAAATGCCAGGCAGGTGATCTGCAGCCAGGCCCACGAGCCCTCCTCCACTGAGAGTAAAACAGGGGATGCCAGTTGGCCACTGGCCAGTTATTTGGCCACTGACCAGCTGGCTGACATTCCTGTCTTCCATCCTTTCCTCCTGGACCCGCTGGGAGGGGGGTTTTACAGCAGCAAGGAGTTTATTCCTGGGGTAAACAGCAGAAATTGGAGGTTAATTGCAGCAGGGAGTTTGCTTCCTGCTCCAGCGCGAGGAGCCCGCTGGATGCCAACTGGATGTCAGCCCTCCAAATGTGAGGCCAGTTGGCAGCTGCTCCACATTCGTCCCTCTCAGGGCTTGCAGAGGGATGTTGGGAAGTGTGGGAATGGGGATCCCATCAGTCCATCCCTCACCAGGCCGAGGTGCAGGGCCAGCAGCGAGGGCAGGGACCCGGCACGGGCAGGGTGAGGCTGTGCTGGGAGGCAGAGAACCAGTGGGTTCAAAAGGGGGTAACTGCAGCAGGTAACTACAGCAGCATCTCCACCTTATAGGAACATCTTCAACTGGATTTCAGCTGCACACATCAGAAAAAAGACAAGTCTGAAATCAGGAGTTCAGCCTGGGCAATCCACACTGTATCGAGTGTGGAATTGGCTCAGGGAGAGGCAACAGCTGGCAAGAAGCTTTTGTTTTATTTCTCTTTTTTGGAGTGTTTTTTTTTTTTTGTAATCAATTATAAATCAAATTCTTTCAGTTGTCTTCCGCTGCTAACAAAGGCTCTGCAGTGCCAGGCTGGTGTGTTTGTGTCATTATTTGAGCATTGTTTGGATGTGGGAGTGACGTCAAGGGTGTCACTGCCTGCCTGAAATCCCAGGCCAGGTTATGGCTGCTCACAGCTACAAACCTGCAGGCTTTGAACTTCTGCTTGCTGGCTTTCCCAGCATCCTTCCTATTAATTAGCCCTCAGGAATTAATAACTCAAAAGTCTTTCCTCCTGCTGCAGCATTCTGACAACGGCGAGCGTGGCTGTGCTGTTGTAGATAACAAGAGTGAAATATTCGTAATTTAATATCCTTTTCTCTCCCAGCACTGAGGCAGAGGCATCTCAGGCTCCCAACATCTGCTTTAAAACTCAGCTCAGCTGAGTTAAACAACATCCTCCTGCTTTGGGTATCTGAGCTCAGATGTGGCTCCCTGTTGTGGCAGGGCCCCCAAGCAAGGACAAAGCAGCTCCCTCCCATTTCCATCCACTGGTAGCAGAGGGAATGCTGAAATTCCACAGGATAAATGGGAATTAATTAGGATAAATGGCAGGATTTGGTTTGCATTTGCTTTGTGCTCACTCTGTGTCTTAGTTTGGCCACACTCACACCAAAAGGCACAAGTCCCACCAGCATCTGAAGGGAACTGTGGTGACCAAACAAGAAGAAAATCTCTTGGAAATCTGTCAGCCAATGGACATCTGGGAATAGTAAGTCAAACACTGCACTGGGATTGAGGGATGAGTGACAGCCACACATTCAGCTCCCCAAACCTGCCCAGTGGGTGAATAAATCCCAGGGAGGACAAGAAAGAACCTCCTCTGGGATAGAAAAGCAGCCCTGTCCCTCCCATGGCACTGGGAATGCTGTGCCATGGC
>VZRX01000824.1:0-45046 GCA_013398075.1 Notiomystis cincta
CCCACATTCAGCAGCTTCAGTCTAATCTATGAAGTTATTGTCAGATGTGTCCAGAAGCACACAGCTGGAAGAGGTACAGGTTGCTTGTCCTATCTCTGCCTCCTGTTTCCCAATGCCAGACAGGTGGCAATTTTGCTGCCACACTTGCAGACTGCAATGACCTCTGACTGGGAGGGAAAACAAGATCTCACTGGCGTGATGAGTATTTACTCAGCTGGCAAGTACAGATTTAAAGAGGAGGAAACCTCACCCATCACACCACTCTTTTTTGTCTGTCTGAACGTGCCCCGTGGCTCAGGCTGACTCCACACAGTCCTCGAGGCAGCTGTCATTGCCCCTGACAGCAAGCTACTGTTCTGCTGAACTTCCTCAGTGGCTGCCTATTTTTTGGAATGACTGTCCCAGCTGCACATCCAAAGGCTTCTGTTAGAAAGCCCAAGTTCAAACTGCCCATGTTGAGCTCATTCTGGGCAGCGTCTGCTCTGTGCACAGGAGGTGCTGCCAATGCCTGTGCTGAGACTGGCAGGTGCCCTGATGCAAAGAAGGACGGTGTCCAAGGAGAAACCTCTGCAGGAGCACAGGGAGGAGCTGGGTGATGCCAGGAAGCACACAGCAAAGGACACCAGATGTGCCTGCCCTTGCTGGCTCTGAAATCAGTCTCTCTCAAGAGGGCCACGTGCTGCAGCATTTTGATCTGGCCTTAATTGTAGGCTTTGCTTGATGCTTCTGCTTACCTTCCACTAATGTTGACAAATGGCTCGTGCTTGTAAGTGAGCATGGCCATGCACTTTCTAGGACCTCAACAGTTCATTTTACCCTCCGCAACCTGCTGCTGAAATTTTAAGACATTTTTTATCCACTTGCTGGGCAACTTAAGCAGTCACAGGTCTCCAATGAGATGACAGTGTGTGTCACTGAGGCAAGAAATTAGATGACATTTTTGTACCTTTTTCCTTCCACTTGCAATATTCCACCTTTTTTCTTTACTACTCCTACAAATATTTCTATGCCACTGTTTGCAAAGCATCAGCATTTTTTGCTCTTTTTTTCTGCACTGTGGATACTGCACACTGTGTGATGTATTTGTCTCCCCATATTTTTGGGGATTCATAACTCCTTACTATGTACAATTCTTTCACATTTTCTTTTGACATTTAAAAAGGGGCATCAAACCTAGAAAAAATGAGGGACAGTTCAGTGTAAGGGAATGATTTGAGAGGCACCCTCAGAAATATGAAAGGGGCATGTGGTATTCCGCTTGTTACAACCTGTCTGGCTCCTGAAGCAGGGAAGCTGTTAAAGCAGGGTTGAGCTTACCCTGTCTGACACCCACTGCTCAGCCCAGATGGAAACTCTCATCTCCTCCACTCTTTTCATCCTGCCTACCCCATTACTGCATTAATGTTCTTTGGAAAGATCCTACTCCTTGCCAGGAAGCAAAGTGAGAGGATATAAATAGGGAAGGGAAATGGTATGGAGAGACACTTCTCCAAAAAAATGTATGTCCTCTGTACAATGACTATGATGTACCATAAGGGTCTTGATTTCTTATTTCCATAAGTGAAGAGACTTCAAATTTTTCTAAGACAACATGATACAGCTGGTTCTGCTGAGGAATTAGGTTTTCCCTAGCCAGTAGAAACTGAGCGGTAATAACCTTAATTAACATTTGCATAATTGTGATTAGTAACTTACAAAGAAACTGTTGTAGTAACATTATAAAAGATTATTTAGCAGTTATTGAATTATGCTTTCTTTATTTAATTTTTTTAAGTCACAGGGAGCAGCATCCAGGAGGTGTCTAGTTTATTAGTAATTAAACGTATTAAGTAGCTGTAAGCTGAAGTAATTAAGAGAAGTTTGAGCACTGTCTAGGTCAAGCAAGATCTACAAGAAGGCCAAGTGTTTCCTTAGGAGCCCAGCTAAAACATTGTCATCCCACGACAAACATTAATGATAGGACAGTTTAAACTCAATTCTGGGTTGTTCGTCACTGTTCACTGATGGTTTCATATGCTTATTCTCAAGAAGTGCTCCTCGAGCACTAATGCCCAATTCAATTAGATGGTGCAGTTCATTATTTACTGCTCAGCTTCAGCAGTGCTATGAGAATTGGGGCCCAGGATAACTCTTTTTTCAATGTCAAATTACCTCAAGTGTCAGTTGTGATGGATCCAGGACTAACTTCTGACCAAGATTAAAGCTCCATGACTTTGCCCTGTGCATGCTTTGAATTTTAATGTGGATGATCAGAAAGAAATGGGAAGTGGGTAGTGAAGCAGAAGGGATATAACACCTGCAGGTTCCTCTGGAAGACCAAAAGAAACTAGTTGTGATTAACAATGAGCAGCAGGTTACCGGAGACCAGAAACAAGGACAAAAGTCTCCTGATAAGGCACTGTGGGAAGTATCAGCTCTGATTTCTATTTTGAAGTTTGAAAGCACTGAGGTGATGGTGTTGAAAAATGCAGACCATTTTAAAAAGAGAGGAATCTGTGTTTTGGCCTTGCAGAACCCAGAATATATCATAATTTTTAAAAGATCAGAAGGAAAAAAATACAGAAACTAAATAAAAACCAATGAGTGTCAAACATGATAAGGAAGTTCATTCCCTCAACTCAAGGGTTTGGTGTTAAAGAACCACTTATACACATGGAGTACTGAACTGTTTCTCCATCATTTTCAGACACTACAGCAAAGAAATATTTCAGTGCTGTAGGAGTTATTAATGGACTGCTATTACTGCTAGTCCTGCTGAAGAACTTTCAGCAAATGAGACTTTACAGAAAGAAAATCAAAAAATAATGATAGGACAGTTTCCCTTAAAGCTGCCCACCTTTGGATTTATTACAATTTATCTGTACTTACAATCTGATGCATATTCTTCATATTCAGCCTCCAAGTCTTTATTCTACCTTTATCTTTTCTGGGCTTATTTTCTTCTTTCCTCTCGGCATCACAATGATCTGTGGGATAGCACATTGCCAGAGAAGTCCTTGCAACTGGCTGCACCCAACTTCTTTGCCATCCCAACAATCTTTACTCTTGTCCCTCTGGTTTTGTTTCTTCTCAGATATTTTTTGGTCCCATTAGGAAGAGATTGATCTTTCTGGTCCCAGTATGCTAAATTATTCTCATTTTTGTAAGTTGAAAGTAACAAAAGGTGTATGTTTTCAATTAATTTTTTAGACTCATTCTTTCCTAGATTGCACATCTCTAAGCTTGAACTTCCTTTTTGCTTTGGCAACAAGCTGAAAAGGAGACAGCTTAGCTGAGAAGTAAATGAATTATTAACCCTTTCAAACACTAAGAGCATCAGCTAATGAAATCTCTGTTTTTTAGAGATCTTTGGGAAGTAAGGTTTTAGAGAAGCCAGAAGAAAACTGACTGAAATATGAACTAGAAACCCAGAATATTTGTCATGTAATGAGCTCCTAAGCTAAAAAAAAAAAAAAAAAAAAAAAAAAAAAAAAAAAAAAAAAAAAAAGATAAAACCACAAAATTATGTGCCTTGAAAATGAACCACATTAGGGTATAACAGACCACTATGTGCAATGATTACTAAATGCTCCAATGTTAGACTAGAGGATCCAAAATATTGTTTTATTTTAGCATATAGGAGACCCACAGCTCTTTTTATTGCATGCTTTGGCTATGCTTCTGTGTGTTCCAACTGTGAATTTTGACTGCACGTTAGGTATGGAATAATCCAATTTTGCACAGCAAAACTTGGCAGACTTAAATGAATTTCCTGATTCAAATACAAGATGTTTCAGTTTCACACAGATTACACAGACTCGAAAATTCTTTTTAGGACACAAAAGCTTCACCAAAACCAGACTGAATTTTTTATAAGCTAGTCACCAATACATTAAAGTTGATAATCAGGAGAAAATACAGTAAAAGCACAGTAAAAGAAGAAAAATGTACCACGTCCATTGGAACAAGTGAGAGAACAATGGCTTCTATTGACAGTTGCTTTATTACTGGAAAGATACTTTTTTGGGGGGCGGGGAGGGCTGGATTGCACAGAGCCATCCTGTAAAGGCAAAGCCTAGCTGCTGTTAATCCTGCCCTTTGGTAGCTGAAAATCTGTGCTCTGGCTCTGTTCAGCCCACTCCTTTTCAAGAGCAGTGGCAAAGATGATGAATTTCTGCTCTGTTGCATCCCCAGCTCGCAGTAAAAGTCTCCTGCAATCAGACACCTTCAGAGATTCCTCCCGCGGCAGCGCCACTTCAGCGTTCACTGAGCCAGAAATGCCAGGGAAATTGGTGGAATAATGATTTCTACCTTAAGCAAGTCCCTCTTCATGAGCTGGGCAAGTTGGTTCTATTCTTCTTCTAAGAGGCAGGGGCTAAACTGGGCGCCGGCACCCTGCAGCCAGCGCTGGGGTTTGGCAGAATCCCTCCCTCCCAACTCTGGCCGTGTGGGAGCTGCTTCCCGAGCAGTTCAGCAATTCCCTCTGGAGTGTGGGAGAATGATGGGCGAGAAAAGGAGGTGGCTGGCACAGCTCCCCCAGCTGTACCCGCCCCTGCTCACAAATCCATCTCACAAATTTATCTCAGTATATTTGCTGGCGCTGTGAAGCCTGCTAGTGCTGGGGATTGCTCATTAGCTTACATTCACAATTATCCCTAAGGAAGGGAGGACTGCAGCCTCTGCTTTCAGTATGCAAATTGAGTAAAATTTGGAGCTACTGCTACACAAAATCACCAAATGCCAGGCTGTCATTACTGCAGTTGGTTTTCAGAATACAGCTCTAATCGAACTAATTATCACAGACTTCAACAGGTATTTTGAGGTTTTAATGAACAAATTTTAATCATGCTCCCATGGAAGGCAATAACAAAAATGCTTCGATGGCTTTGCATCACTACACACAGTGTAGAATATTTATTTTTCTTGTATAACTAAATAATGACATAGATCTGCAGTTTATACAATGGAAAGCATTAAACTCAGGTACTCATGACTCATTCTGTTTGGAATATTTAGACAAATAGAGCCCCAAATAAAAAATAGATAAAGCAAATTAATAGCTAATTTAGGATGTTACCAAGAATAATATCATGAAGACACATAAGATGGAAGCACCACATTTCATTCTGATACCAAATGAGAAACCCTGCAAGCACCAGCCCTGCTTCTGCAAAATCCTGACAGAGCATCTGTGCAAAGGCAGAGAGAAACTCTGTCCTGCACTCACTAAAGTGAGTGTGTCTAACTCAGCCACAATAATTAGGACTGCAAATGAATTAATTATAATAATCTTACTGATTTCAGCAGTCTTACCTATCAGATCAGTAGCTAATATACACAAACAAAGGAATATGCTGCCTGGAGGAAGGAATATGAATAGCAAAAATGTTTAGATCTGGTTTCCTATGGGGTTTTATTTTGCACCTACAGAGAGAAGCATTCAGCCTGTTCCTTTTTTGACCTGGCCAGGTGTTCCTTTTTGCCTGCTCTGCACATGATTGTGCAGTGTGCTGAATCAGGGCTGTCTCACTATCCATAATGTTAGAACATGTGTAGGACAGTAGCTGCTGCTCTAGAGAAACAGATTTTTTAACTATAACTTGCAGCTACCAAAAATCTAAGTGTGGAATTCCCATTCTGAGGCATAGAGTGCCCTTGAATGTCTGGGATACTGATGCAGGGCACACAGATATGACCTGTGCCCTTCAGGAGTGGCAGCCCAAAGCCAGGCAGGGTGCTCTAGAAACAGATCCCCAGTGTGAAATGGGATTGAACACTCTCATTTAGCCACCTGAGCCTCTCCTCAAACATCTTTCTATGCTTCCCATTTTCTGGTAGCACTAAAAGAGGCTGGGAATGCAATCAGCTCTTCCTCAGCAGAAATATGTGTGAACAAAAGGTAATGGCAGGTTCCACATATGTTCCTTTAACTAGAACATCTAGAGAGGGGAAGAAGTAATCTAATTTAGCCAAGCTTTCAAGGAATGTGTAGTGGGTAATCTAGTGAGGAATATAGTGTCCATGGGCAATAAAGATGTAATAAAGGGCAATAAACAAGATCTAAATGCAGTCATCTGGCCCTTCTCATAGACTCACAAGGATCAGATTTCTAACAGATGTTGGCGTGACTTGTCCTTTATAAACAGTTTTTACACAGATAGAGTGCCCAGTTTTCCCAAGAAAGTCATTTAAGACTGTCTCTACTGTTTACATTCCAATGCTCTCATTTTCTTTATTAACCTCCCTTGCTGTAGTTTAAACCCATTATATCTTGTCTTAGTCCCACTGGCTGCAGCTTTTTATATATGTGAAGGCTTACTGTGACATCTTCCCACTGTTGTAATCAATTAAATTCTGCCACTTTCTTTCTTTTAGTCTTTGCTTTTTCTGCTGCCAGACCACATATTTTAGACTTCTGATAACCCTTGGTGCTTTCATGTGGCTGCTCTCTGACTGCAGAATCCCTGACTCTTCTCAGTCTCACCTTTTACTCCTCAGTGAATGCTTTGCAAGGTATATGAGGCTGGTCTGAGCCCTCAGTGCCTCCTTCAGTTCAATGAGTGGCATCAAAACAGCCAGGTAGTCGTTGTGTGGCTTAAGCTGGCTGTCCCAAGGGTTTCACCTGGTAATTGCCATCAAGAGAAAAGGTCAAAAAAAGATCAGCTGATGAAAGTTGAGCAGAAATTATAGAAAAATCTGGAGTAATGGACATCCTTTTCTACTCATTGTGTCTCACAGTTATTATCAAAGTTCAGACTTGATTCTTGACATTGTTTGAACTTCAAAAGGTATGAACTTTTTTCAGTAAGAAGGGAAGGTTTCCAAGGTTTCATGTAGTTCTGCTCAAAGAAACCCCTTCCTTTTTCATTCCTCTGTTCAGTGTTTGACTCTTTTTTATTTGACCTTGTGTCTAGTTCTTAGTGAAACATAGAGCAGTGCAAAGCAGTAAAATTATTGCAGCGTTACTTCCCTCTCTCCTGGAAATTAGACATCACTGTCAACTCTAGTGCACTCACCTCTAGAGGGCTCTCAGTTCCTGACAACATTAATTTTTCAGACTTTAGAAATTAAGTTTTTAATTGTGAAGGAAACCTTTCTAAACCAGAGCAGAACCATTTTGCTGCATCCAAAGCAGACATACACAGTAGCTCAGTGAAGTGTGAACTGCCCTCATTTAAATCTGCCCACCACTGACTGGCAAAGGCAAGTCAAAATTCAAGATAAGACTGCATAAATGTTCTCTGGGTAGAAGAGAGGGACAGCAGGAGGAAACAGTATTGCAATTCCAGACAAATCTGGACTAATAAATCATCATTACTTTACCCATGACCTCTCACAGCAGACATCAGAGTTCAAAGCTGTCAGTCTACCTGGCCACTAGTTACCAAACTGGATGGGTAGGAAAATTCTCTGAATGGATGACTTTAGCAACTGAGTAATTTCAAGGATTTGTTTCTCTGGTATAGATAGTAATATGCATATGATTGGTGTCTTGGAACTGCAACAAATCATGAGAATTAAACATTTTCTTCCATATCCCAGTATGATTAAATAGAGAATAGATTGATATAATATATATATTAATGTATGTTGCATACCTTTAAAAATATCTTCTTAGAGAACTATCAACAAAGAGACAAAGGGTCATATTAACTTCTGGCATCCCACTCATTCAGAACTAGAGTGATATTTGCATCTCTTCCAGATGAGGTCTTAAAGCTGAAAAATTGTGATAGGTAGGAGTGCATTGTTGAAATAGCTACATTCTGTATTAGGCATTTTAAAAACCTCCAAATGGCTTATTTTTCAGCTATGAAATAGAAGTCTTTTCCACTGTTCTGGAAACATGGGATTCAAGGTGACTTCACAGGGTGTTAATGGACGAATGATCTGCACCCTGCTAACAATATTTCATAGGCAATGATGTAGCAAATAATATAGTCTATTACACTGTGCCACCAGATGCCATCTGAAAAACACATTGCTGGCTTTAGCATCCCAGATTTAATCAACTTTCCAGAGAAATGACACTGATGCTGACTGTAAAAGGCAGTGTGTCCTCAGCCCTGACTAGCAGCTCCCTGGATGGGGCAGTAATGTGTCCCTTTTCTAGCACCTCTCCCACCAGTTGAATTTCTGATGGCTAATGAATGGTGATGGCATTAGTGTTCCCTTCAATATGTGCAGACACCTGTATGAACAGGGCACTTGTTTCAGTATGGGACACCTTGGGAATCCTCAGCAACATTTGGACTCAAGTCCCTTTTGGGTTCCAAAGAGAGGTGAGGGAAGGAATGAAGCTGAGGACAAAATACACTGTCTTCAGAATCTACTTTCTTTTGCCTTTTCAGTTGCTAGACGCTCTCACAAGCCTTTCATCGCAAATTACCTCTCCTGGAGCACCATTAGAGTGATGAACATTTTAAATGGAGTCAACCTATTCTGCAGAAGAATAGTAATGACATGCATGCTCAAGTTTGTCCCCAAGGGCTTACAGACTATAGTTAAAGGGACAGACTCACTAGGATATGAAAGGAATTTGCTCCAAATAAATTGGCAAGTGATTTGTTTGAAGTTTGAAATATATTTTCAAAGGTCAAGGCCTTGATGCTTATCTAGTTTGTTTATCAATTGGCACTGTTGTTAACTTCCACCAAAATAAATTTGCACAGCCAGCATCAGGAAAAATATCTCCTGTAATACCTACTCTACTGGCTAAGGGGAAAATTCTTAAATAAGAGTCTAGGCTCTCTGCTTAGACCTTGCCTAGGGTGAATGTTACATAGAAAATAACAAACTTTAATGACATTTTAATGGAAGAAAATGAAAACTTGTCTCTGATCTTTGCAATTCAGCCATTGGTAACAGTTGTAATTGTATTCTTTTGAAGTTGTATTACACCAGCATGAGTAAAAAGAGATGCATGTTGCCCTGAGCTATCTAGAGGTAGGTAATGCAAATAACAGTGCCAATAATAGTTAGTCACTGGTGATGGGCAGAAATTAATAGAAATTCAGCAAGAAAGAGGTGAGGAGAATAGCTGAGGAGAAGATAACTATAAGCAATTTATAAATTCTGAATTGCATCTTACAGAACACAGTGAATATGGGGAGTATTTTCAGTTGAATTTATTTTAGCATTGCTTTTTGTCCTGTTCCTTATCTTTCTTTTTCCCTTGTTTATATATTCTAATTGAAACAATTTATATTTAGAAATACATACATATAAATAATATATATATACGGTTTTCACTTTAGACAAAGATTTTGAACAGAAAGAGGAAAAAGCAGTAAAGAAAACAGGAACTCCAGCTTCCTTTTACCGTAACCACTATCTCAGAACTTTTAGAAGTATGAAACACTAGTGTGAAGATTTTTTTGGAGGGCTGGCAAATACACTGGCAGGCATACAACCCCCTCAACAAACTCTGTCATTGCTCCTGCCTTCTCTCCCACTTAGATGCCAGTAGGCTTTACTTCTCTAAGGGAGCCAGTTGCACAGTGCCATTACCTTTCTGTCCATTTTAATACATAAAATTAACAGCAAGAGAGATTTTATCTCAGAGGGATCTATCCCTTTGACTCATTCCTCTTTCAACTCATAGCAGAAAGCTTGGTGACCACTCAGTTTTTGCCTACCTTTTGTTCCAGTTCCCTGAAAACTTTTGCACTCATACAGTTAACATTTTCTCTTCACCAATAAAATAGAGCAGGAAGATTTTCAGAAGCAGACAGGAAGGTAATATTTTCCCCACTCAAGTAAATTTCCCTTGGCATTTTCTTTCTCTACACCTCTCAATGCCCATGCAACCTATTCCCCTGCAGGGCTCAGCGTGAGCAGCCGCCTGCCAATGCAGAATAACTGCATTTAGTCTGCAGCAGGAGTGCTCAGCACTTGCTACTTTTCCTAACACTTGACTGGGAAAATTGGCTGGGGAACCAGAGACCTGGTGCAAGGAGTGAATACAAGGTATGAGCAGAAACCTCCTTGTTTTAACACCCAGAGATGAAGCACACACACTCTTCCTTCACAAAGGAAAAGCAGGTTTATTGAAAGACTTCTCCAGAGGGGTTCTGTCCCATCCTGACCTTTACCTCTTGCATTACTCTTTAGTTACATATTCTCATTCCATCTCCTGTGAAATGACAGTGCCTTGTCATGTACTGAGAGCACCAGCATGAGTGGGAAAAGAGCAGGATTGAAGCTATACAGCAGGTCCTGCCTGGCAGGAGGTCACTTCCATTCACAGCTGAATAGGGCCATGATCACTGCTGGCTCATCTTCTTTCTCTCAGGTTAGTATTCTGACAGGCACTGGGCAAATAACTGCAATACCTGAGTTTCCTTTACTGTAAAGGGAGGAAAGATTGCCATTCTCTCCCCTGAGAAGTGTTTTATAAAGAATAATTATTCCCTGTTTGAAAAGCAGTATGTAAAGAAGAAATGTCTGCAGAAGGGCCAAGCACAACACACTGATGTTACTGGACTGGTGTTTAAGCTCACAGCTCTTTCCTGACTGTCTCTGTAGAGGAAGTAGGAGACAGCTCTCCAGTCCATCACTTTGAATCCAAAGCTAGTTCATTTGTCTTTCATTTGTCCTCACTGGATGAGCTCTCAGCTATTTCCCATCATTCTCCAAAGTTTCCCACAGGCCATGTTTGCAGTGTGAGCTTCAGGGAGTGCAAGCTGGCATTGCTTAGAGTCCCATCAGGTTGCATAAAAGCAAGGCCTTTCCTGGCAGCCCCTCAGTCCTGGGCCAGCTGGAGGCAGCTCTGTGATGGCCAAGCTCCATGCACAACACCAGACTAACCCTGGTCCAACCTTTCTCTGAACTCAGCCTCAGCACACGTGAACAAGTGATATGTTTTCTTTTAGTTCTGAGACACGTGAAAGTCATCCAGATCTCTTAATTCTGCTTTGCCCCATGTCTCACAGTACGTCTTTTTAACTCCTGTCTCTAAATGAGGCAGAACTTCCCAGCCAGAGGCAGTTCATTTAAATATAAATGTAAAAGCTGTGCTGGAGGAAATAGTTTCTGCTTGGCTATTTGGTTATGAAATCAAATAATTTCTCTGCTGTTTTCAAATGGGTGGCTAACGGATGATAACAGTGAAAAAGGGAGACTGTAGGGCTGAGTTTACCTGAATTAAAGACATTCATTCCTCTGTGTGCTAAAATCTATATTGAAAATAGTGTGTTTTCAATTATGACCTGAGCTTATGGGATATTTTTTTTCTTTGATCTCTAGAACACCAGAGGGGAAAGCCTTTCACCCTCAGGAAATTGTTACATGTAGAAATATACACCGATACTATCAATTATTCTTTCTTATGTTCACAAATAATAACAAAGAGATGAAATGATGGGTAAGAACTTTACTCAGGCAACAGGAAACACCAGCTACAAGTGAAAAAAAAGGCATGGATAAAGGAAATGGCTAGCTGAGCTTCCCTGATACACAGAAACAAAGTGCTGAAAGCATAGGAATCCAACAGTGATTTCTGATCTCTGATATCACAGAAAATAACTCAAGGAGTTGTCTTTCGAGTGAAAGAATGGTTCCTGTTCTTTTTCAGAGGAAGTCCAAAGCAGCCAAAAGATCAGTATTTTCTTCAATGTCCAAATGTTCTTGTGCTTTCAAATTTAAGCCACAACAGTGAGCTTCTTCCTTCACCATAATTTGGGTTTTGGAAGGAGCAACGCAACATTAGAAGCACAAAAATTGTGATTTAGAATCCCCTAGTTCCTTGTCCTCTTATCTTGAGCTGCCTCGTCACAAACTTTCTCACCTTCTCTCATGTACAAGTCACTCTTTCCTATGAGGTGTCTAAAATGCTTTCACCTTGTGAGAAGTAATTAATTCTCTTAAATACATTCTCTTTTATCTAAACATCAGTACCCTGCAAGGACTTACAAAGGCACATATGTGCATTCTCCCTGCATCTTAACATTTGGCAACCTTACAAACCTTTGCTCCTTTCCCATCTGAAACCTATGTTAGCACATGTAGGTGATCTGTGCAAAACTCTCTGGTTATGGGATGTTGGCTTCTTTTATTCAGCTGCTGGAGTGGTTTGCAGGACTTTTTTCTTAAGGGTTTTTCTCATATTATTTTTCTGTTTAAACTTCACTGAGTTTGTCACAGAGATGATAGTCATTTCCTATTGGGAATTAAAGGTGAGCAGAAAGGTGTATAAAAAAAGCTCTGTGTAATATAACATCCTATGACCCAAATAACCTAAATAGGAAGATTGCAAATAAACATATCACACAGTTGATGAGCAGAGATGATGTGGGTATTATCTTCCTTCTGAAATTTCCATCTGTGAGCTATAAGACAACCCTTCATGAATTTACAGTGCAATAAGTTTCTGAACAAGAATTGTTGCAATCTTTGTAAACATTTTGCATCTTAGGTCTATGAACACTGAACAAATCAAGATTGGATAGGAAAGTAGGAGGTTGGAGATTCTGAGTTTCCTTTTCCCTTCCACAGCCTGGGGCACTAGCACTGGCTATGATCTAGATTTTGGTCCATTAAGAAAAAGGATTTATCTTTATTCCTTATGGTTCCTTGGACATATCAATTTCATTTCTATTCACTTAACATGTCTAGAGTTCTGTTTCTATAACTATCCTTATATTCTCTGGTCCATCTTCTGCACTCTTCCCCAAACAGATGGCTTTTAGTCTACCTTCTGTCTGCCCCTCGTGTCTGGAGTAACTAAGGGAAGAAAATTTCTCTAACATACCAGTGATTCAAAGTTATGTTCATAGAACATCAGCAGGAAAAGTAATAAAAGCCACAGGGAAAAAAAAAAAAGAGGTAAAGGCCATTTTTGCTTACCTATAAGCCATGTGTCAATATCATAGTTATTATGGAACAGGGTTTATTCATACTTTGCTTTATAGCTATTTCTTTCTTTACACAATGCTATAAGTTGCTTGGCTATAGCCTATTCAGGTGTCTGTGTCTGAGTGTGCATCTCTGGTTTTAGGATCTGTAGTTAGGCAATCCTTTGGGAAGAGTTAAAGTATGCAACCTGTTTGTAATAAACAAACCCTCAGCTTAATTTGCCAGGTCTGTATTCTTGCTTTAAAGATCTAAATGGCACCTCACATGAGGTAAACTTGTGTTTCACTCATTGCCTCTTACAGGAGATGAATGTTGTGCTCAGAGGAGGATTCAGACTTCATTTAGACCCAGCTTCATGGTCAGTGGTTATAATTGTCTGAAAAGGCAGCAGTGGGCATCAACCAGAGTCATACTCATACAGCAAGTAGCCAAGTATATTCTGTCTTAGATTCATCACTGTATTCACACACACTGTATAGAAACAGTATTTAGTTTCACTGGATCTAATTGTAATTATATATTGTTCAAGAAAATGTCTTTTTTCATTTCTCCCATGCAGGATTTTCTCAGTATTGCAGATTTCATTTCCCTTTTACCACCTTTAACAACAACAAAAAAAAAAAACAAACAAAAACTAACTCTATTAAATAAGCTCTAGTTCAAAGTTGCAGAGATTATGTGTTTTATTTGTATGTTTTCTGTTTCTTATGCCATCTTGATTCCAGATGTCCAAGTCATTTTAACTGTGGAATGGGAAAAACATCTGGACTGGAAAAGTGTTGTGGGAGATAATCAAATCCTGGTAAAGGTAATAACAGAACAGCTGATACTCATCAAATGTAAATTTACTAAAGGTATTTAAAAAGAGAACATTAAACTGAAAGAGGAGAGGCAGATCACAGGATAATTCCATGGAATAATTTTTTAATGGTCTGTTGTCCTTCGAGTTTGAGAAACTGGTATTGTCTGTCTTAAATGCTCTGCTATATCTTGCATGTCATTGCATCCTACATGTTCTAATCTACTCTCCATCTGCAATATATTTGTATGAGTGCTTCATACAAGAGGACTGTAGCCAGATTTTTAACAGAATGTAGCATTTAAAGACTAATCTATTTGGTTACCTAAAATTGTAGTGAAGTGCTTTAGGAGATTGGCCCAGAAAATCTCTTTCCCACTGAAAAAAATTATACCACTCCAAAATAATTTAATAAACTCAAAACAAACAAATGAAAACAAAAAAGGCAATCCTGGGCTTTTCCAAACAGCTGTATAAGTGTGTAAAGATATACATATTGAATATTTTCAAGCATTTAGCCTACTGGTCCTCAAGTATATAAATACCTGAAGGGAGGGTGCAAAGAGAACAGAGCCAGGCTATTTTTGGTGGTGCCCAGTGAGAGGACAAGAGGTGATGGCACAAACTGAAACACAGGAGGTTCCCTCTGAACATCAGGAAACACTTTTTGCCCATGAGCACTGGCATAGGTTGTCCAGAGAGGCTGTGTAATCACTCTCCTTGGAGATATTCAGAAGCCCTCTGGACATGGTTCTGGGCAGCTGGATCTTGGTGACCCTGCTTGAGCAGTGTGATTAGACCACATTAGTTCTGGAGGTCCCTCCCTGCTTCAGCCCTCCAGTGAGTGGGTTGGAAGCAAACCTACCAGCACTCTTCCAGCCTGCTCTTCCATGGCACCACTGATTCCTATAAGGTCCAGGACAGCTTAAAAAACTCCCAGACAAACAAGAAATTAAAGAAATTAAGTTTCTGCCTACTTGGACGGATGCCTCACCAAAGCTTGGCAGAAGAAGTCTTTGGCCAAGTGACTTTCTAGAATAACTATTCTTTTATCCTCATTGCTTGCTTGTGTGTGTCAGCACAGTGTCCCATGGACAGAAATTTTTACTTCCTTTTATCTTTCCTCAAAAAGAAAGTTAGACTCTTGACCTTTGGCACATGTTCTGCAGTATTGCTGTTCAGATCTTTGCCAAAGGCTTCCTGTGTGACAGAGGTTACATTGCTTTATTCAAGCAATAATCCAAGATGCTCCCAAGGATTTCAATGCATTTGAGGAGTTTTAGGCTTTAACATTTCTGTCTCATTTCCTTACTTGTGAAATATAGTTAACAATACTTTCCTTTGGCTCTCCTTTATGCATCTTCTCCATCTAGAAAATAACCTTTTTGTGGTAGACACAGTCTCTTGCTATGTGTTTGATAATGTCTGTCACAATAGATCATTCATCTTGGCTGGGAAGCCCCTAAGAATCACTGCCATACAGTGGAAGTAGGGAGGAACTTCACTTGCACCTCTGGGTTTTCTTAAATGAAAGTTGAAATATTTCACCCAGAATTACAGGAGATCAAAACTTACATACCATACCTCTTTTGAGGGAAGAAAAATATGCTGCACATGTTTCATCCTGAGTTTTGTGGGTCTGGGCAAAAGGTTACATTTCTAAAAAATAAAAGCATAGTTAAAAAATGGGGTAGCCTCAACAAATAAAAGTAATACTAGAAAGTGTAATAATTAATGAGACTGACAGCTGAAATGGCTCATTCTTTTTTTGCAATATTGGCCTGCAATTTTAGAAACTATCTCCAAAACCAGTTCTTGCACATAATAGTGGAATCTAACACTGCTCCACAGCAGTTTGTCACAAATTCCAGGAAAGTGCTGTCTGCATGTGCCCTAATATTTTGCACTGCTTGGTGAAAGCAATTCCCTTGAAGAGAAAAGGAAAAAAGAAAATGAGCAGGGGGTCCCACAACTCATCTCAAGTTTCTTTTGGTGACTGTATTCCATTTCTTTTTCATGGAGTCTTTGACAAGTAGCAGCAGTTATAAGATTTTAATTTCCTGAAATATTTCTTGCCAGGATAAGAGCTAAGCGTTGCTTTTTTTGACCATTTTTTCCTCCCTTTTTTCCTTTTATGATAGAATCTGCAGCATGTCTAGAGGAGAGATTCATGACCTATTTTTCCCAAAAAGAATATTGAGCTTTGTGTACTTTCTGGTATTTGGTAGGACATTCTTCTTATTAGAAATCTTGGGATAGTTTCTGTCAGCCTTAACATGGCAGAATAGCAATGCAAGGTGATCTCAAGTTGAGGAAGAAATCCCATTATCATCTTCGAGGAGTAAGAGAGTTTTGAGTGTCAGTGAACAGGTTTGTGTACCTTCAGTAAATAAATAAAATCCAAATTAAAACAGAGACAAGAATGTCATTTGACAGCCATTTGCTGAAAGGAGCCCATGCCCATTGCTTAATCAGGGCAAAAAAAACAATGTAGGCAATAGAATGTACCAAAAATTGGGAGCTGTGCAAAAAGTTCACGTGAAACCGCTCTGTATTAGAGACTGTTAGGACAATTAGAGACCAAGACTAATCATTTAGGTGAGACTCACCAGCAGCCCTCTTTGCCTTCAGCAGCATTCCATCACCCATGAGCCAAGGGGACAGCAGTGGGGACAGCAGCATCCTCCCAGCACTTTGTCTGTGCCGTTTAAGAGCATCCCCCAGCCAGAGCCGTCCATCAGGTCGCTGGGCAGCGGCAGTGACATTTCAGTCGACGTGTTTAATTAGATCAATACATCAATAGTGCTGACATTTCGGAGAGCTATCACCTCAGGATGAGCTAGGTCTAAAAGTAATCTCTTTTCTGTCCTTCCCCATGTGCCCTGAAAAATACAGCTGCGTGAGTCAGATTTTTAAACAGAGGTAGTATTTAGAGAGAGGTACAGAGCTCAGAGATCTCCATTTGAGAGCCCATAAGCATCCAATTCCCACCACAACCCTTGGTGGCTGAGAATTTCTTTCCCATCCAAACTTTACCTGTGAAGTTCCCTTTCGAATTCACAAAGGAGAAAGGGTGCAAAATGCTGGAATTTGCTTTGACTACCTGCCACTGAAGAGTCAACCCAAATAAATAGAGTTACACTGGCCAGGAAGAGGTGCAGAGGCAGGTTTGTCTCAGCAGCCTGTGTGTGCCCTGGCTGCTGACCCCAGCTGTGAGCAGCCCCACACAGCCACCACTGCCAAGCAGTGAGACTCCTCCTCGGGCTGTTCCACTGCTGCCCCTCAAACCAGCACTGTCAGCCAAAGCCAGAGGTCCAACCTCTGGGCTCTGAAGCATTAACAGATGTGCTGTGAGAAGGAAAAAGCAGGAGGTGTCTTAAGGAAGTAATGCAAAAGCAAAAAGAAGGTAAAGCAGCCTGCTAGGGAATTGGAGATGCAAACGCAGCCATCTTTGCTGCAAACACACAGAAACTCAGATAGCAACATCATACAGGATGTAAATGAGAGTCTGGCATTTCTCACTGGGTAATAGAAAGACTTTAGTTGTCTTATTTAGCATTTTTACTCCTCTTTACACATGTTTTACAATGTCTTAGAAAGGAAAGGGATTTCTTTGTGTTTCCTGCATGGAAGCAAGATCTAGAAGGATTTCAGAAGACCTCATTTACCCACAGGATCACAGGCTCTGCTCACACTTGTAACACAAGCAGAAAGAGGGGCATGGAGAAAGGAGCACCAAGAAAACTGTTTCTCAGTCATGGTGTGAACAAGAGCAGGACAGAGGTCCTGTAGACTGTGCCAGTGAGTAAATCTCTTCTGTGAGGTCCATAAATAAGTGAAATCTCCAGGCCACAGCAGGACACTGACCACTGACTGAGATGTCTTACAGCCTGCTGACTGGAGGGCAAGAGCACTGGGAACTGATGGTGCTTCACTTCACAGTTTTTCTTCTTGCTGCTTTTGGTTGCTCTTCTTGGGTACCAGTGATAGCCATAAACTGAACACCAGACAAAGCTCAAGGGTTAGGTCCAGTTTTGCCCTCCACTTCTGTCTCACTGCACCAGAGATTTTCCTGACTGCTGAATTTTCATTCTCTGCCTTGCAAACCTTCCATTAGACATTTGAACCAATATTTTTAAAGATGACAATCATAACATTTCATCTGAGATATATTTAAATTAAAGAGTTCATTGTTTTTTAAAAACAGGCACAAAATTCACATTGTTTTCTACCAAATGTCGCTCAAGGCAGAGTAATTATTTAATAATTAAGTAGTTACTTAATAGTTAAAGAAATTTGGCAAAAGCTATGATTTTTTGTTTATAAAAGCCCCTAAATCATATTTATATTATTCAATGAGACAGACAGTCTCATTAAAGGGAAGTTTTCCTCTCTGTTGAAGCTTATATAGAACCATAGAGCCATAGAATGTTAAGGGTTTGAAGGGTCCTTAAAGATCATTTAGTCCCAAACCCTCACTTCCGTGGGGTTATATACTATATGTAAATTTATTTATGTATTTATTTATTTATTTCCATAGGGTAAGTATTTTCTGGACTACATCCTGAAAGCTGAGGTCATATTTCCTGTTTGTGGCTGTACAAAACCAAAAAGACTCCTCTATAGTGTTCTGAGGGCCGTTCTGCTGAGTGGAGCCATTGCTGTTGTGTTTTCCAAACAATTCAACCATGCCAATACACCACAAACCTAGAAATGGATTGTGGTTTTATGTATTTTGGGGGAGATGAAGAAGGTTGCTGTGTTTAACCACTGGAGCTGTCTGATGCTCACCTACACATCTTCTCAGCCTGTCCTCTGCCACTGACTCAGTGATCCCTGCAGGGAAGGATGAGGGTCCTGCAGCCAGACTGTGAGGAAACTCGCTTTAGACAAAGGAGGTGCAGGCTTACACAAGCACTCATATATCTGCTCAAGGATAATGACAATGCACTCAGGATAGCTTTCCTACAGCCATTTATTCCTCTCATATTGCTCCTGTCCACACTGACTTCATGCCCAGTTCAAGTAACAGTTTTCAACTGTTTTGAAGTGTTCCTTCTGAACCTGAAAAGTTGAGGGGGAATGGCTACTTATTCGGATTCTTATAACATGCAGCTCCATGTTATAAGTACATTTCTAAATACTTTTTATATAACTCTTGTGGTGTCTCTTTTTTCTTTTTTTCTTTTTTTTTCAAAACCACAATGGAATGGCTGGAAAATAAAAATTGCTGAAGGGCATGTTCCATCACACTTTAAGCTTGATAGAAAATTAACTTTCCAATGTGAACTCAGTATAGTCCCTAATTTGCTGAAAAGAAAGAAATATTGAAGGCATTTTGAGCTTGAAGAACTTGGAAGGATCATATAAGTGAAATTTTCTGATAAACCTCATAGTAACAAACTTTCCCACAGCTTGTTCAGTTCCTGAATCATTTTTTTTTACCCTCTTTGAAAAGTGAACAAAAATGAACATCAACACATTTTTAAAATTACAATTTAGAAACTAGAATTTTCTTGGTGAGGGCTTTTTACACAGAACAGTTTTGGTAATGTGTGTTTTGAGTAGATGAGATGCACCCTGAGGAGCACCATGATTTGTTTAGATGGTGTTGACAGTGACAAGCTTAGCTAGAAAGGAGGGAAGGAAATTTGAGAAATTAAATCCAAGGGAATAGGAAAAAATACTGGAAAAACAGATTATAGCATAGCTTGGACATTAGGTCTCTCAAGCTGTTGAGGATACTTCTTCACTTCCCTGTTCTTCCTCTGCTCTCCCAGCTCCTGATGGACAGAAGGACCGGCTTGTACCTCATGTGCCAAATTGGAGACATAACTGCTTTGTTTTGCCAGTGACTCTTCTCTTTAAGCCTCTAGAAAGGACTTCTGAGTTTAGGTCTGTCCCCAGGGTTCCTGAGATCACAGTATTTCTTTTTAACATATTTTGTTGCATCATTGCTAATTTCCCCGTTCACTCGTAGATCAATTCTCTTATTCTTTTTCAGCCACCTTGAGTGACATCTCCTGCCTTACCTCATTCCCTTGCATTTCTTCCTATCTTGATAAAAAGTACAGAAGTTTAGGGTGTAAGTCTGATTTTTTTTCTCCATCTCCATACCTTGCTTTTTAGTTTACCCAGGGTACAGCTAACACATTGATCAAGAGTCATTCTACATCAAACTTTCATTATGCAAAATGATGATCAGAGCAGTTGCTGTCAGGCAAGGATCAAATGTCTTTACTTTATATTGTTATACTCTAGCTTTTTGCTGATAAATGCAATGCTGATTTCTTCAGGTAAAAAGGTAGGTACTGCATTCACACAGGACTTCTGTCTTTATCTCATGGGCTTATAAAATATCATGAGAATTTATCTCATAGATATTATGACTTCATTGTTAGCCACTCTCATTCAATCTTTCATTTTGTGTCATGATGGGTTTTTCAAACCCAAATCATTTGCCACTGACTTTGGTTTTTATTCTGAGTGACTTATGTTCTCAGTGCATCCCTTAAATTTTAGGGCAACATAGTGTTTATCATAGAGACTAAATGATTTAAATCACTGTTGACACTGTCAATTTTACATCGTTATAAATACCTTGACTCCAAAGGATTCAGGCTGTGTGATGAACTCCAATAAATCTCTTCCTTAATATTGTCAGGGCTTGAAATGGAAATGTCTGCAGTAAGGAAAAGACAGAATTGTTAAGGTGTCATACTTATCTATTTGAAATAAATGGTGAGTTTTTTAATCTTTGCCACCAGCAATGATAAACGATTCTGCAGCTGCTTATTATAGTGCTGCACTGAAGCCCTCCTGGAATCTCTCTTCAGTTGGGCAGAATTATTAGGGCAGGCCAATGAGGAGTATTTTGATGTAGAGAGTTAAAATCCACGGTAAATAAATCTGTGTTTGCCCTGTCATCAGTGTCCTGAGTCTCTGCAAGAGTAAGGGAAGGTTCTCATTGATGCCAAGACCACTTCACATTATGCTGACAGGGAAAAGTGTTCTTAAAGTAGGATTGAATCATACCTAAACTCCCTTCAAATAGTCCTTTTTTACATATATTCTGAAACAGCTTAAGCTGGCCTCAGTGGCCAGATTCAAGGAAATATAGTGTTAATAAAAATAAATGTCATTTTTCATTTTTGCTGTGGATGTTTGTGTCTTTCTATATAGTATTTTAGTACTTGTGAAGGATTTTTAGTAGAAATCAATGAACATTAGTAACGATAGAGTAATATAAGTAATATAAGAAGCTGCATTTCATAGCATCATTTTTATGGGCAAAATATCAATGTGTTGGCTTATAGGACTCAGAGCACAGGGCAGCACTAGGGAGGAAAGGAGCTCTAAACCATTCAGCCTCACTCGTCTCATGTAATCTACACAGAAATCTAAATGCAGCCCACTGACAGCTCTAAAATAGAGCAAAATAGCTTCAGGAGTCTCACAAAACCAAGGGAAATGTCACATCTAAACCTAAAACATAGAAAAAAGAGGAACTAACGCACCAAAGGGACTGGGGACATGGTGGGTATTTTAAAAGCAGGATAGAAAGATGAGAGCTAGGCAGTATTTTACATCAGCTTAAAGAGGCAGGGACAGATGAAATGGCCCCCAGGCCCCTGCCATGGGACAGGGAGCTCCAGGGACCCCCAGCACCAGCAGCACCAGCCCTGTGGGCATCTCCCCATTGCACAAACAAGGGTGGCTTGGCTCCTGCAGCCCTGCAGGCAAGCTTTCTCTGGCATGTCTCATCTTGCCAAAGCTTCCCTCTGTAAGGAAATTTGAGACTCAAGGCTCCCTGGGGCAAGCATCAAGCCTACCATCTGCCTTTTTGTCTAAGACAAGATATATTAGCCAGTGCTTGCTAAAGCATGCACACAAACACCAGCTAGGACTAACAGAAAGTATGGGTCTCATAGCTATTGTATATTGCTTGGAACTCTGAAAACCTCATTTTTCCTTCCTGGTGTTCATAACCTGAGAGATATTCTGTAGTCAAAAATACCACCATGGCAACCTGATCTGACCACCTAAAGAACACATGCTCAGATACTAATTAGGAGAGATGTTTGAATTACTTATTTCTTGCAGGAGTGTGGTGCAAATTCTACACCACAAAACCCGAAAATTTGCTACCTAAAAGACTTAAAACTGTGATTGGAATTTAAACATCTCAGTCTTACCGCCTATGTGCCAATGAACTCCATGCTGAAAGCTGACCCAGGCATTGAGCCTTTTGCAAGAAACCTTTCTGTATATGAAGCCAGGTAATGGATGAAAGAGTGGAAAGTTGTATTCAAGGATATACAGTCCTAGGGAATTTTGTACCAGCAAAACATGCTACAGAAGAGTTTTTCTATGCAAGTTTTTCTTTGCCAAGCCCTTGACACCACAGGCAGCTTCCAATTAATTTCTCCTTCCTTCAATCAGTTCCCAGTTGCAATCTGGGGAAAATTCTGGCTTCCACCTTGGCTCCCTCCTGCGGTATTTCCACAGCAGTTAGTTCAGACAGATGTTGTACTCCTTAGCATGAGCAAAGATACATTAGCACCTTGCCATAGTGGGAGGAAATATTTCATAACAAGCACGTAAAACATGCTGCCAAATTGCTTTATTACATAAAGTCTTTTAAGAAAAGTATCCCAAACCTTAAAACAAGATTTTTATATAAATATGAAATGTAGCTAAAAAAAAAGGAGGAGAGGGGAAATTAAATGTTACTGACTTTATTGAATGTCTCTATTCAAATATCTTGCATAAGCTGACATGTCACTTTAATCAGATAAAACCCACCAGGGAAGCTGGTAATTATTTGTATTACTTCTTGACAGCTATAAAAAGCTAAAATGTTACTGTGCAAATTCTGTCTGAACTATTTAAACAATTGAAAAATGTGATTTAACAGCTAAAACAAACTTAATTCAGGCTGATCTCTCATTGACATGTGTAACATGAAATAAGCTGGCACTTTGTACAGAGAATAGAAAATAACTTCACAATACCTTCACCTAGCATGGGTAAAACCTGGTAACAAATAAACCCCTCAGAAGACCTTGTATTCCCAAGACATAAGCAGGAGATGATGGCCATTTCTATGCTAAGATCTGCTGCCCTAAAACTTTGGTTGACAGTAGGCAGGATGGAGTTTTGCCTTGGAAATTCCCAGAGAGCTCAAGCAGCCAGGCAGCCATGCAAGGAGCAGTGGATGAGACCGCCTTGCACAGGCAGAGGATACGAGGAAAGTCAGGAAAGAGGTTGGGCAGATTTGTTAACCTTGTCAGGTCCACCCCAAGAAAATTACCTGCCAAGAGTGGTAAAACCCCATGCTGGGACTGGTGTTAGACCATGGGTTGGGTGCCCTCAGCTCAGCTGTGCAGCCAGCTTGCTGGAGCACCAACAAAGTCAGCATGAGAGAGGTTGGCAAATGCAGCTCCAGCTGCTCAACCACCAAGCCAACTTCTGAGTAAGAGGGGTGGGAAGGTTTAATTCAGTCCAGCCCCAGGGAAGCCCTAGGCTGTCACTCACAGGAAACCCTTGCATTAAGGGTTTTTGTTAAGTACTAGCCTTCCTTGGGGCTTTGACGCTCAAGTTCAGAATTACACCACAGCCAGGAAGCACAGTGATTTCCAACAATAAAATTTGCATGGCTGGCCTGGAAATAGCACACATCCTATTATCAGAACTCTGGTTTTGCTAATGGGTTGCAGTGTTAATAAATCACCATTACATAGGTTCCTCTTTCCCTCTTCTTCCCTCTTTCTGTGTTTGCAGTCTCTGCCACTTGTTTGCCCTGCTTTGTCTTTATAACAATATAAGAGAGCTGCTTTCCACCTTTGCTATTCCCAGGTAGCCCAGACTCATCTCAAAACCTCCAACTAAGTATTGTCTTCAAAAATCTAAGTGCTTGAAAAATGAGTCACTCCATAGGCAGCAGGATTATTAAAGCCTGACTCTCTAAAGATTTATCTAATTTCTCTTTAAGGTCTTTGTTTCCATCAATAATTCAGGTTCCCACATGTCCCTTATGTGATCACATAAGGCACAAGGGGAAGCTGGAAAACATTGCTTAGCTGGATGACCAAGAGAAGGAGCTTTGTGACCTGGATGAGCAGCTCCAATTTCTAAGCCCAGGCAGACCATGTCTCTGGTTTCAGCCATTCTTTCATCCTCATCAAAGCTAGAAAAGTATTATTAACAAGCATCAAGATTGTGATTCCTGTACTTATAATGACTTCCTCCTGGCTTCCTCTTACCTCTAATGACTTCAGCATCAAAAGGGTCTGGAAATAACTGCAAAACTTACAAATCCTGCACCTGAACTCTCTCTTTTCTGCCAGAAGAAGGTTTATTCAGACATGACATTTTAGGCACTCTCTCGTCCTCTCATGTCTTTGCTGTCACATTTTGGAAGTTCATCTCCATCTGCAAACAGCTTTGCCACTGTGGAACTGAGGCCCTAAAGCTCAGATCCTGTAATCTAAACCCAGCAGCACTAAGACAGAGTAAGCATTGTGGGCACCATCCTTGCCACAGCTTTGTGTCTGGTTAAACATGGAGGTTCGTTCACCTTTCTCACCACCTTGTCGGCTAATGTAATTTGCTGTAATTGTTTAGTGCTGAAAGATGCTCATCAAAGGCACAGAAAGGAACAATGTAGAAGAAGAGAAGACATTGAAGGCTATTTCAAACTTGTGTGACCACCTTCACGAAGAGAACAAAGGTCATGGAGTAAGCTTCATGCATCAGGACAGAGGAAAGCCCCCTAAAACACTGAGTTTCCCTCTGATTAGTGGAGGCTTAGTGCTGTTGGAAGACTGGAAGTGTATCTCCTAGTAAATGTTCCTGCCTACCTGGAGAAGCCTCACAAGAATCTGGCAGGGTTTGAGGTCCAGAGTACTGGAGCAGATTGGTCTGTCTGGAAAACTGAAATGTTGGGGTTTTTTCTCTCTCCTGGCAGACGTTATATTTAAATTTCTGCTGACAGTCAGCCCGGTGCAACAGGGACAGATTCTGTGTCAAGTTCCATCAGTGCAGTGCACCGAGCCTGGCCTATTTTGGAAGTTTTCTTTTCATCACTTTTTCATTCTGCAGCCTCCAGCCAGATGCTTGCAACTCTGACATCTTCCTACCAACCCTCCTCCACCTTCATGTGTATCAGATCTGTGCCTTTTGATGTGCTATCTATTTCCTGTAAATGTTCCAGTACGTTTGTTCCTTCTAATGACTTGCTTTTCTCCTTTGAACAACTTCTTTCTTGTGTTGATTTCCTGGAGCACTTATCATTTATTGATGGATAGTTAATTATCACCAGGCAATAGATCTTGCTCAATTCCCTAAAAGCAGCAGCTGACATTTTGTGTGCCTCACCAGCAATGATCTTTCACAGTCACAGATATTCTTTGCAGCAGGTAATACATGAACCTGCATTTAATCACACAGAATGAGTCAAGGATTCTTTCTTGTCTTTGGTTAAATCTCTGACTATCTGCAAAAAGTCCTGATCAGTTTCCAGACTTGCCTCTGTTTATGGGGTGATTGATTGCAGGCACCAACTCTCCTCTATCACCAAAACATTTTACCATACCATCAAATTACTGATCACAGCTTAGTTTTGCTGTCTGGTTACAACTATTCATCAAAATTATCTATTGCCCCTGCCTGGAGGCATAAACATCAAATTCTCTTGCTCTTCTCCTCTCTGTTCTCACTTATAATATATTGCCCTGGTGCCTCCTCTCTGTGCAAACCCTGTCTGATGTCAACTCCAGACTATACACAGCCCAAGTAAAATGTGCTGTAGCAGCTGGGGGCTGGGGAAGAAATGGGTGAACTCAGGGGCTGTTTGTGACTGCTGATGCAGCCCTGTAACCATGGAGCATTTCTTCCTCCTCTGCTCCCTGCCTGCCAAACCCAGGCCACCCCATCCAGGCCTGAGTGGTGCCTTCCAGCAGATCTGCATTTACCAATTTCCTTGCTGTGCAGCTTCTCCCCAGAGGTCTGGAGAGTGCTCTCCTGGCACTCACCTGAAAGGACCTCTCAGCCACACCAGTGAAAGAGAGCTGGCTCTCTTCAGCCTGGATGTCTCCCATGCACTACAGCACTAAACACACACAGCCATTTTCAGTCAGGTGGAGTTTGTTTCCTATTTGAGACAAATGCATGCAGACAACCATCCAACCTCCCAGCTCAGCCCACTACCCCTGCCTCACAGGAACATAAATCAAGTACCATGAAGCTATCTTTGTTGCTGCTAAGAGTTATTGGATCAATTGTCTTTCTTTCCTTTAGCAGAGGACCTTGCTCTCTTACCAAAATGCTAGATATCTAAATGATAGACTCCAAAATGTTAGAAATCTAACCTTCCAAAGCCTGACACAAGCTTCCTTTAAAATGTATTTTATAGTTAAAGAAATTGCCATCAATTTATCGATTCTATTGTGAGCATAAGGAACAAGATTGCAATACTGATGCTAAATTTTGCTTTTTCATAAAGCTGTGTTCAGGTCTGGTTGTCCTTCCACAGTCGCTTTATGTGATGGAAGAACTTATCAAACCAAATCTGAGGTCATCAAGAGAAATGCCATTGCTCTGATACTGGCTGGGACAGTCATCTTGGGTTTAAAACACATTGAAAATTCCCTGAGTGAATCAGCTGATAACAGATAGGACATTACTCATGGTTTTACACTTGGCAATTGAACTGGTGCTTCATACAGTGTATATTTGATTCATTCCTCTTTGCTGGTGTCCTGACTAAATTCAGAGCACAGGACATTTTTTTAGATAAGAATTTCTCCCAAGACTTTGCAGCACTGTTTCCTTCCTAAGCAAGACTGATCTTTCCAGAGGAAGTGCCCATTGCTGCAGATTGATGACCACAGGCCTGTTGCACTGAGAAAGCTGTGGCAGACATACAAAACCCCTGGCTGTTAATGAGTGGGGAAAGCCTAGCTGATCCTAAGAAGGTGTTGTTTAGGTGGTGACTTAAATTTTGATTTTGAACATATCTGTCTAGTTCCTTTTTTGCTATGGTGCCAATATGGCACACAAGCTCCTGTTCTTGTCACCTGGACTCTGCCCAGCTCAGCATTCCATGCCTGCATTTGTACTTGCAGCAGTTGGATGGAAAACACTACCATACAAGACTAGTCCTGCATTTTCCTCTTACTACAGCTGATTGTGACTATCAAGTCACACATTAAATTTTTATCCATCCACACATGGCCTGCTCCCATTGAACTTGGAGGAAGATGTGCCTTCTGCTGGATTATAAAACACTGCTTAGAGTAATAGCACCAGGGCTGGCCTCTAGCTTATGGAAGCTCCATCCAGCTGCAGCAATGTACTCCTTCCAGATTTGGGCATGTCTTTCACTTCAGTTCTCCCCCTCTCTCAATTAAAGTGTTCATTATATGTCACACCTTAGGTTTCATGCACTAGCAGATGTTAAGGAGATTCAGGTTTTTGGTCTCTATTTCATCTTTAACCCAGCTCTTTCTTTTAATCTGTATATCCACCTAGATTCTGGATCTTTCTATCTGTTCTCTTTTGTACCTAACCTGTCCCTCCTTTCCCACTCTGACAGTGCTTTTGCTCAATAATTTTCAGCCTTTCACCTTATCACAGTCATCTTCTCCCCTGGCTTCCACAGCAGCAACCCAAGTTCCCTGAGGTTCACTTCACACCCTGCTAAGGTCATGCAGGACTTTCTCCTGTGATGATGCTAATCTTCATCCTTCATCATGATGTTACCTTTGTCCCTGCTTTGGTTCCCACTCTTCAAACACAGTCATTGACAAGGAGCCTTCAACAGACTGCCCATCTTCTTTCTGCCATGTTTGATTGTGGCAGTTCACACTTGCCTGAGCCACATTGCTCTGACACCTCCAGTGTCTCCCTTGTCTACATCCAGTACTGCAATCTTAACATTTTATTTCCTGCCTCCCCTAATGCTCTCAGTCAGTACCTACCATTGCCACCCCTCCCTCTTAGAAACATACACATACCTTAACGGACTGTGAAAAACATTATTGTCTACCAGAGAGATGCTTTGAAGGCACCTCAAGTTGTAAGCAGAGCATGTTGTCCTCCTGCCTAACAGGGCCATACTCTGGATTCTGCTACAGCCAGTTGGGAGGGAGGTGAGTTGACTGCTTGTTGAAAAGTCTGGTTTAGGCACCTTTCTGAGAATGGTGGGATGAATGATTGAACACTGTTAAACAGCACTGGCTGTTGATTGTGAGAGTTCCAACAGGCTTAAGCTATATACATGACTTTTAGAGGTTTGAAATTAGAGCTCATCTTTAACCTATGGCCTTGCTGATGTGCTCTGCAGACTTCTAATTGTTTTAGAGACCCTCCCTGGAGTGAGCACCAGCACTCACCTTTCTTTTCCTGCATCAGAGGTGTCAGCAGGAGGAGAGCAGCAGGCTGCTTCCCTCTGTCTGAACGTCTAGGAACGACGAGTGAGGTCTTGGACCAGACCCCATCAGGGAGCTTAGAGAGAGAAGGACCTTGGCACCTGGCCATCAGCACTGGATGAACAAGCAGGGCCACCTTACCCTCTGCTCCAAAACCCCTGCCCTAAATCAGACACCAGTGAGGGGAAATGAGCTTCTGTAAGACAGCAGAGCAAGCAGTGCACCCCTCTCCCACAGACACGAGGATGAAGAAGTAGAACTGCAGAAGTAAAGGGAGCAGAGGAGGAACTGTGACTTTCAGATATACAGCTGTTCCTCTGGGTCATTCCACCTGACCCAGAATAGCTAAATGGAGCATAGGGCACAGCTACAGTGTGACCTACAGGGCACATACATTTGACTCCACATCACTGCATCTTGTCAGTGGTGAATTTGAACTAAGTGTAATTTACTGGTATTCCCTTGAGACTGAAAGGTGATGGTCTTTGGTCAAGGAAGAGAAGCAAAATTAGTTCCTGCCATAGTTCCAGATGAAGGGGTAGAAATAACTTGAGAGGGGCTTTTCATTAAGTCCTCTACAATATTTTATAGAGATTATGCTTTCTTTTTTTTCTGCAAACCAAGGATAATTTTCCAGTCAGAGACAGAAAAGACTTGCCAAAAAAAAGAAAGATCACTCATGAAAAAGAGCTCTTAGGCTTTGGAAGAAAATAACTCCATGTCCTGTCCTTTAATGTTCAATAGAGAGACCACAAAGTTAGATCCTCTCTTGCTAGAGAGGATTGCTTCTGTCATGCATTTCATCAGTCAGAGCACATGTAGTATCACTTGTGATCAAAGATTTCTGGACATCTTGGGTTTGACTAGAAATTTTTATGGACTACAAATAATAGGGTTTTATAATAAAATAAATATATTTATGCAGAGTCATATACAAACCAAATCTATAAAAAATGTATACATATTTATCTCTGAAATCCACACTAAGTCCCATCTGAAGGTTTGTAATTTATTTTACAGGGAATATGAATCACAAAAAGTAAGCTCATGCATATAATATGATATTTACAAAGAACACAAAACCTGCTGTCCTTATCTAGCTAAATAGTTAAAGATGAGCTTAAATGCCACATGGAATGAGGACCTCTGCAGGGATCAGGATAGGCATGAAAGTTTTTTTGCCCATTTTTAACATTTTAGATAAAGCTTTCTCATGAGAAAACTTTTAACTTTCAAATAAGCTCTTTTTTGTCATTCAGCACCAGGTGCAGATGCTGCACAGATTTCCTGTGTAGCCTGGGGGAGACAGTCTCACTACAGTGGCTTTCATGGCAGAACAGGACATTTTTCCTCCAGACCACTTGACCAATATTATTATTTCTTCTTTCAATCACTGAAATAGAAAAGAAAGCCTTTACTTAAAAATGTAAGGTAGTGAAAATTGGAGGTGTTCCACAGTATACTGAACTAACAGCTTCTCCTCTCCACTAGGAAATCTCAATTTCTAAGTTTCTTCACCCACTCAGAGTCCTTCCAGCTATTCTGCACATATGCACCTTCATCCTTGGACTGTCACCTGCTGAAAGAATTGTATGCTGTCTTCCTTAAAAGAGGAAAGTGTATATAAGCTAAGTAAAAATGAAAACTTTTCAAATCCAGGTCAAAGTTTCCATCTGTTCTGACATAAATCATCTGTCAGTCTGGCAAGTATTTCCTATTTCCATAAATAAGTTTAATGCTGAACTCACAATAACAAAATTTCCACTGGATTTCGAACAGCCCCGTTCTTCTCATCCACAGATGTGACTGAGTCCTTGTTAACTGGATTCATCACTGGTCAATCTGTAGATCCATGGAATCCTGTTTCAGCAACTTTGGAAGAGTTTGATTTGCCAGCCCCTAGATTCCCATCTCCACTTGTCTACTTCTTTCATGGATGTCACAGTCACCACTTCTTTCACTGTCCAAAGCACTTCTGTGGGTGTGTGTCTTTATGTACATGATTGTCTGAGTAATTTTGACGTTAAATTATATTTTCTTCACTAGACAATGCTTTTCAATGGTGTGCACCATTCCAAGTGATGCAAACTGGAACTTTGAGAAACCAGGAAAGTTTGCTAAGTATATATCCTTGTTAGGTTTTGATGTCTTGGATAAATATTTTATTTCAGGCTGTTTCTCACTTCCTACAATTGTACCACACCAAGGTGGGCACCATAAACATTTTCACTTCGTGCTCATCATCCTGCAGAACTGCCATCACACATATTGCAAACATCAGTATGATCTGACAAACCATAATTGTGACTGATAAGCTGATCTTGCTTGCCCATTTTTTTTTATTCTGCTTTTATCAAACTCTCTTCTACAGGAGAATAGCTGTTTCAATAATAAATCAGAACAAATTAAGTTCTTCAGCTGTGAAAAACAGGCTGGACCCTTGTGCTAAAGTTACTAGGAATGATTTAGGTATAACAAAATTCAGTCTTGTACTGATGCGGGAGGCATGAACAAGACAATCCAGTACAGATCTCTTCAAACAAACTGGGATAAAGATTTATACAACAAGTTTTGAGGGCTGCTGTCTTGAGATATTAAAAAATTATCCCTGTCACAAGTTAGCAATTTCTTCTTTACATGACAGCAAGAGCTGTCTCTGAAATTTCAATCTTCATTCCAAAAATTGCCCTTTTCAATTGTATACAGGACACTCGAGAAACATATGAATTTATGAACTTGTGGATGAATAAACAAGATCCTGTCTGCTCACAGATATTATAGACCATAATACAGTTTTTCAGAGGTAGATAGCTATCCTCAGGGTCCTAGTAATTACATTCTGTCCACCTGTCTTCCCTGTAGGGATTTGAATTAAAACAATACTTAATCTCCTCCAAGGTGTGAGTCAGTGTGCCTGAGTTCCAGCCAGAAGACTTTACATTTCTGCAGTAGATGAACTAATTACTATTATCCCCAGTGCCTGCATAATCTGAAGAAAAATATCTCTGCTTTTCCTGTATCTGCACCTTCTGGGGTCCCAGAAGGAAACAATATTTCTTAACCCAAAAAAATGCCTTTCAAGTCCTATCACATTGATATTCTTCTCTTTCACTTTTCCCTCACTCCAAGTTTTCAGGCAGAACTTTCCGACTGTTTTATTATTTATTTGGAGAAGAAAGACATTTGAAAAGCCTGAGTTCTGGCAGAATTACTTTCTCTGTGATCCCATGATTGCCTCCATCCTTCAGCTGTTGGGCCAGTGGGCTCTGCCACTGGACTGCAGCCTCCCTTCTTCTCCCTTCAGAGCTCTCTGTGGGGAGCACTGGGGAGAAGGTGCCCGGGGTGACAACTCCATGACCTTCTTCAGCAGCACAAGTGAGGTGAAGGTTAATGTTAGTTCAGTGCAGCTGTGGAACAAATGTCCTTGTTTTAAAAGGGCTGATTTCTTACAACTTCTCAGAAGAAGAGGTGGTTGTTTTGTTCCAGGATGGCATGGAGAGGGTCAGGTGAATGACTTGGTCATCAGAAGTGTGTCTTCTCCCTTACAGGAATTTATATGCCTCCATATAACACTTGTAGGGTCAACTACCTTTTATTTTGGTTTCTACATGTAGACTGCCTGGAACAGCCTTACATTTATGCTTTTTGTGCCAAATTGTATAGTTGCCCTCCTTTAATTTCCCCAGTTAACACTTGCCATGAAAAAAACAAACCAGAAATTTGAGAAACCAGGAAAGTTTGCTAAAGATATGTCCTTGTTAGGTTTTGATGTCTAGAACAAATATTTGATTTTAGGCTGTTTCTCACTTCCTACAATTGTACCACACCAAGGGTGGGCACCACAAACATTTTCACTTCATGCTCATCATCCTGCAGAACTGCCATCACACATATTGCAAACATCAGTATGATCTGACAAACCATAATTGTGACTGATAAGCTGATCTTACCCTTAGGCAAGTTTGGTGGTTCCCCTTTGAGAATCAGCAGCCAACAGTATGCAGTGGCCAGCCAAAATTATTGAAACAGTATTTATTGCTCATACAGCAGCAAGAAAACAATTTTAAAGGAAAAAATAGTTTAAAGTAGCAACAGTTTACATGCAAGTCTAACTCAGCCTAAGCCCAGACATCAGTGACAGCCATTGAGAAAATTCCATCATAACCAGCAAGCTCAACATGCCTCTGACTCTCTCTGATGTTCAGGATGGAAGTGTCCAAGCATCCAAGTGGCTCTTGAAAATGGGACACGCATATCCGAATGGCCAAGAAATATTCTACCCAACTAAAAACAGATTAGTGATTTTTGCTTTTAACAAAGGCACAGTGTGTGCACACATGTGTGCCCTCCCTCCACTTGTTCTGCCTGTTCAAAGTTAACATAAGTTTTAAATAACTTTTAATTACTGATTTCATGCATTATTGGGTGGTTCCAGACTGAAATTTACTCTTTCAAAACAGAGCTCTGATTTAGTTGTCCTTATTTCTTCCATATTAACAGAAAAGATTTGTTCCCATAAATAAAGCACTTTTGTCCCAGAAGACACTGCTTTGCCACTGTGTTGGCAAAATCTTCCCAATGTAGTTTGGAGACTGTTAGCAACAGCTGACTGTGGCCCTGCACTGCCAGGAAAAGAGTTGTCTTTCTGTCAGTCATTTTTCTCCTATCCTGTGTCTCAGTGTTAACATGGTTTTCTCCCTGGTACACAAATTGTCAAACCTTAAAAAAATTAATTGCATGTACACTACTGATCACTCTTATAGATGGGGCCTAAGGCAAAACACACAGATGAAATACCATGCATCTCCTTCTGACATTGTCTGGCAAATGCTATCCATGACATTGCAAATAAAATCACCAGGACCAGCTGTTCATTTTACCTGTGCCCTTCCAATCAGATCAGCAAACAGTGTCCTTACTCTGAAGTTTTTGCAGGTCAGACAGGATCTCTGCAGAACAGAGTTACCCAAATAGTAATAACATTTTATTCCATGATTGTAATATGTAATATATAGTATAATGTATATTATATATGCCATCTATATACAATAAATCTATATTATTATATAAAGGTACATGTTTTGTATACAGGTATATAATACATATAGTATATTTATTATATACCTGTATACCATTTATATATGGGTATCTTGGTTTTTCTTCCTTTTTTGCTATTCAACCACTACTACAGTTGTACTCAAATGTGTACTGGGCTTCATTTTCCAGACACCACCCATGGAAGATGATGCAGAAATGTCTGAAAATGTGTTAGAGGCTCAAGCAGTACCTCTGTGGCTGCAGAGATCCTCTCAGCTCTCAAACTCAGATGTAAGATGGGTGCAGATCAGAGGAAGTGCTTCTGTTGCTGTTGGAAAGAAAAGAACCATGAGAATCAGGGTTCAGGGAATACAAGCAAAATAACTTTCAACTCCAGAGGACTTTGATGTCTGAAACTTCTTGTTCTTAATGCTATAGTTCTTCTGAAGAATAATCCAAACTACTGGTGGGGAAACCTTGAACTGTTATCTGAGCTGCAAGCACTGAACAAAAATTGATGCTTAGCATAACATAGTTTCTCAGCTAGACCAATACAGAGTAGGGCAAAACCTTAACTTAGACATCCTACCCTGCTAGGAGCTATCATAATACCTCAAAATGCAATATTTAATTCATAACCTTTCATAATACTGTACCTATAATGCATAATAAGGGACCTAAATATTTTAGATTTTTTTTTCCTAAATTAACATATTCTTCATCATCACTGGTAGTATGAAGGTTAATTGGAAGAGATGGAAGACATGTGAAGGAAAAATGTCATATTCTTTCTGTAGCAGTGAGCTGCATTCATATCTTGCTGTTCCCCAATTGAAATAATATTCACTGAAAACCTGAGTGCAAATGTTTAAAGTTTATTGAGAAAGAACACATTCTACCTGCAATTTCTAGAGAGAAATGAGTAAGCTAGTTTAAAACATTTTGAAAATAAATAAGAGGAATTAACCTCATATGCCACATCTGAGCCCTTCCTATGTTACTCCAGTTGAGATAATTGACAAAACAAGTATTTGCAATGGGAGACTGCAGCATGACAGGAATTCATGTGAATGCATTATAATAGTCAAGTGTTTAATCACTTTTCAATTCTTGTAAAACAAAGACCATTTTCCAGCATTGTCTGAAGTGAGCTTGCTGCAGCCAATGTGTGTTCAACTCCTTTGCATGAGGGAGTTGAGTTCACCACCCATGAGAATGAAGACCTACTGTTTTTTAGACTATAACTCAGCAGGTGATTGAAAATTATCTGCTTCACAGAAAAATACAAGTAAAATGATCTCTTCAGCTGTAAATAATTTGGTCAAAAAAGAGAAAGCTAATGTATTTCTTAGGTAACAATCTCAGCTCTGCTGCATGGTGCAGTGATTTTCCCTAGCCAGTTCTGGATTTCTTATCATCAGCCACCCCAAAAAGGGAATGTTAGTCAGGGTTTTTGTGGAAAGTCTCATTACTTAACTGAGCATGGAAATTCATGTGAAGAGTTCGATGCAGAACATGGTCTGACTGTATTTTCTTCTCCCCAGCACAATGGGAAGAAAAGAACTTGTGGAATAATCTTCTTTGTCATCTAGAAATAGCTCTTCCTTTTTTCTTTCCCCCACATCCCAAAGTTAACCCAGATAGTTTGACAGCCCTGAAAATGCTCTCAACAGGCTTTACAAGACTTTAGTTTATATTTATAAATCAAAATTAAGGGGTTAGATTATGTTTTGTATTTAGAATATCCATACTATTAAAAAGGGCCTGTAATCAACTAATAACAAAATTAATCAACTAATCCCTTTATGCAGAGCCATTCAGAACAGTCATTAAAACCCCAAGGTTCTGAAAGATGCCACCATGACAGATTTCTTTCCCCTCCATGTTGTCTTGATTGACACAGATTTTTTGATTTGGGTTAGAATTGAATTTGGGCTTTCCATGGCATGTAGTCAAGTGACCTCATTTTGAATGTTAGTTTCCTGAAAATAATTGAAAGCCAATATTTTTAATCTGTGTCAGGTGCCTGCCAGTGATGGCCTTTTTTGTTGTTGTTGCTATTGACACAAAAGGTGAGCCAGGAAAATGTCTGGTTCCTGTGGCTCTCTGCCCAGCCCTGGCTTTGTGGAATAACTGGTTTCACTCAGCCAGGTTGTTTGCAGTCATTTACTGTAATGCCCCTCACTGTCTGCCACCATTTCCTGAGGCAACTTTTGGCATTTTCAGTCTCCACTTGCAAGCCCACCCACCCCGATCAGTGGAACTGTAGCAAATTCATCCATTCATGAAAATACCATGTCTTTCTAATATAGAAAATACATGGATATTTATGCTAATTTTTTTCCTCTGCAGTACAGGTTATTCCCATACTACACTGGATGAGAAGGTTTGTAGGAAAAAGTAATGGGTTTCATGAAACCAATATAGTTTCTTTGAAAAATCAAACAGGTCCTTCTTCAAGTCTGAAGCAGAAGATTTCACACAAAGTGATTTTCAATATAGCCACAAGAATTTATCCTTCACAAGAAACACATAATTTTTAACTCTTCTACAACCAGTGAGATCCCAAGAAAAATATATGGGGATCCTTCTCATGAAGTATCAAGATATAAATTAGAATAAGTCTCCATAGAAAATGCTCTGTATGTATGTCTACACAACACACAGACATCCCAGGCAGAGGTAATAATTCTGGCTTAGAAAACAGAATTTGGATTTCCATAATACACTGACAAGCCTTCTGCAGAAACCTTGAGTCTCTGCACCACTGAGTAGCACAAATGTGTCCCATAGAGTTCAATATAGCCTCATCCTGGCTTAAAATTTGGTGTATGTTTAAATGCTTTCCTAGGGTATTTAAAACACTTCTGTTGCACCTGTTAAAAACATACCACAAAAATTCTAGCGATTAGAAGAGTCACTGTTAAGAAACCTCTTGAAAGCACTTTTAAAACACTCTACCTCTTTATTAGAAATTTTTAAATCATTGCTGTCATCCCATTTCTCACAAGTGAGAGAGTGAAAATGCTTTTGCTTAGCATCTTTCTCCTCTTTTTCTGGCCCACCTCCAGTGCCATCTCCCCAGGATTTCTTATTCATTGTTAATAGGCAGCTGCAAGTCCTTTAAAACAACCTGATTTCATACCAACTGACTGTGAGGTTTACAGCAGTGTCATAGCCTCTCATTTTTGTTCCAAAGGACATGCAATTTTTGAAACAGTTTGAATATATTTGATCTTTTCAGTTTTTAGAGGGCCATCAGGAAGACTGATTGTTCCCAGCTAATTGCAGGGAAAGAAAAAGAAGCTGGCTGTTCATAATAAAAAATGCCCTTATGCGTAGATGGAATTTAGTCATGATAATTCACTCAGTTTGGTGTCTGATTTGGCAAATTTGATCCTGTACCAAGAGACTGCACAAACTGTTTTACTTGGGCATGGCTATATTGGCAAAGTCCTGGTTTTCAGTGGTATCTTCAGAGGCTGTTGAAACACAGGCTTCTCAAGCACAGTTCCAAACACAGCTCTCGGAGCATTATGCTTCAGGTTTCCTCAGAGTGCAAATCACCTCTGTTGAAGACAGCCTTTGAGAGCACAGCCCATCCTGTGGGGCTGTTCAGACCAGAGGTCAGCTGGAAGCTGCAGAATGGCCACTGGTTGTACCTGGATCTCAGCTTTCCCCTCAGCCTACAGCCTTATGTGCCTTCTCTGCTTGCTGTATTGGCACAAGGGACACTCTCTGGGAGGGGCTGCCACATCCCTTTGGGGGAGGAATGGACACAGCTTTCTAGTGCAAGCCAACAGGACGGTCTAAGTCCGAGCAGGTTTCTTTGCCATACTTTCAGGCCTGCCATCCAGAGCAGAAGGGTGAAAAGGGCTGATTAAGTGCCTGCCTCTCTTCTCCCACCTTCACACACCAGGGGAAGCAGCTTCTCTGACAGGTGAAGTTAAGTTGAGAGACGAGAAATTCCAGGCAGCAAAACCCCTTGAGCCATGTGTTTTGTGCACATCATGCATTTGCCTCCCTCCCCACTCCCCAGGGCTCAGAGGTGTCCACATCTTCTGGAACTGGCTCCTGAGCTGAACCAGAAGGGGTGCTGGTGTGTATTTAATGTGCAAATATTACTGTGCAATAGTGACAGGAGTGCAAGTACAAGTGACTGCAAGTGATCTGTGAGGTGAAGTTACTATCCAACAAGAGTAGGTTATTCCTTTCCTGTGTGAATGTACTGATCTAACTTAGGAGAGAGCCATGGGAAAGGTGGACAAGGATCATACCATAAATCCTGAGGCAACGACTGACTTACCTGCAAAACCAGCCAGGAAGACACAGGATTTTCTCTGAGAGTGGAGTCTGGGAGTAAAAAAAGTGCCAGAGAGCTTCCAAAACGGAACTTTCCCTGAAATGCCATGGGACAAATGATTTGAGTTTATGGTACCAACATTGCCCAGTTGCAGAGCTCAGCAGCATTTAGTGCTTAAGGACTTAAGCACTTAGCCCACCCAGGAGCCTTCTGTAGCAGTGCTCTCATGCAGCCTTGCTATCTATTAGACACATCTAAATGGCCCACTAAGGATGAAACAAATAAGAGAGAGGAAAATGGATTTGTAAAAATACATGTTATCTATGCAATTTCTTTTGCCCACTTGGAGATCCTGAAAATTGGATTTTTCTCTTTTTTCTCTTTTTTTTTTTTTTTAGCATCCTTTATAACATAGGAGTTTTCCTTAAGCACAAAATGCAGTTGTCCACCAGACTATATCATTGTTAAGCTGTTAAAAGGTATAGCTCTACCTAAGCAAGGCCTTGGGGTAGATTTTCTTTTTAACTGGCCTTCTTGGAAGGATTTATAATGATTTTATTTTAAAGGAACTCTGAGCACAGGAGAGGAGAGAGACTGGCAAATCTCTGCAGGTCTGAGCTGGCAAATATGTTTGTGATCTGCAGATGTTTGTCCTCTATCTCTTGCAGCATCTTAATGATGCAGCTCACTGAGCCCTGACACTCGCCCCTGAATTTTACTCTCTTGCTTCCCCTCAGCTTATTTTCACCTCATTTAATAACTATTAAGATAATGCTGCTGTTAGAAGCCAGTAGGGGCTCATTGCTGCTTTCCTACATCCACTCTCTACCCTGATACACTCACCTGTCTGTGTAAATCGAGCTAGTTAAGAGAAGGCATTTTCTAGGACACGAAGATTTTAATAGCCAGTTTTGTGCCTGGTGTAAATCAGCCTCACTCTGTGTTATGCAGTTTCTACAGAAGTTACTGGCTTAGCTCAGGTGAGGAAGTGTTCAGTAGGTAGCAAAACCTTAAGGCAATTATTCTTTACTTACTTTTTTCCTTTCCTTGAAGAAGCTCCAGAGCTGTCATCCATTCAAACACCTGGGCACAGACCTACCACAAAAAGATACACCTGTCCAGCTGTGCTTAATTTTCTTCAGTGCTACAGACTGGCTCACAGCAGTGGCTTTTCTCACATTTGCCAAGCAGCCTTGACCCTTGAGATGCTGTGCTGGGCCATGATGACATTTTCACATAACCCTGATAATTAATACCTTTTGGAGCACTGCTTATTTAAACATAACACTTGACAAATGCACATGGTTCATTTTTAAACATGATCATTCAGTATGGCCACAGCAAAACCCACATCAAGGTGTTTCCTTTGCTTTTAATTCCTGCTTTAGTGAACCAAAAGATCTTGCATGAAAAAAAATTTTAAAAGGAAGCATCCTTGTTAACTGCAGCAGGTTTTGCTCTTTTGGGCAGTGATAGTGTAAGTTACTGTGATTGGGACTATGGTTGTTAAATGGTTGTCACAGACAGGTGATGTTGTTGTATAAGCAAATGATCCAGCATCACATTCCAGAGCCAATTGCTCCACGTTAGCAAGGAAGGTGGGCCAAATTCATCCACTATGCAACTCATGGCCTTTTTGTCTCCAGATTTTCCATTTATTTTTTATATCTGCCAAGAGGGTAGTTTAGAGAACATTATATTGTCATAACATTGTATTCCACTGGCAATATTCCTTAATTGTAGTAATAATACATAATCAGCCATATATGTATGAATTAATATATTACCCGTACAGCTTCAGCACTAACTTCTCTTACACCCAACACCAGTCATGCTTGGCTGCCTCATTACCTGAGTTTCTGGACATGAATTTCTTTCTGTTAAATGCTTGGGGTGTATGTTATTTTTATAATAGGAGCCAATGATGTTGCTGTTAGGGTTTCATTGTGAAATCTCTAATTTTTCTACGAGATTTTCAGAGGGCTGAAGAGCCCAGTTGCAGCACATTAGTGGGCTGGCAAAGGGTGAGCTCTTGTGATGCTCACCAATACAGAGGAGTTTAGGGACACCTAAAACTACCACTCTCACTGTCTCTAGCTGCATGTGCAGAGATTGCTGAACATTTTACTGTGACTTCTTTTCCTGAGGGCACTTGGATGTGTGGGAGCATTGCTCCCTAAGCAGAGGAGAGCAGCTTTTGAGTGGGAAGGAAGGATACAAAGAGTCAGAAAATGTGGGGTTTTGATAAAACCATTTTCCTGCAGTAGTGGTTAGGGGACAATTAAAAGCCAAGTGAGGGAGGTTCTCAGCTGGCCTTGGGGCAGGGCAGCTTCAGCCAGTCCCAGCTACTGATGGAAGGCTGTGTGTGATTTCATGCAGTGTTCCACATCCCACCATCCATTTACTGCCCCCCAACCACATTAGGCCTACAGGAGCTAAACCACATGCCAGAGTCCCACCCATGAGAGTCACAGACTCACCTCCAAAGGCACTCTGAGCCAGCTGAAAAAGGACTGTGAGTCAAGGAAGGGTAAAAATGGTACAAAGGGAAACATACTGTGATACACACTTGTTCTAGAAGGGTAGGTAACATTGGTGCTAGGGAAAAGAAAAATAAAACAGTGAAGATCAACAACTTTTGTCTGTCTCTGCAAAAGCTTTGAATGACATCTGCTGAATGAAAGTGCAACTTAAAACTCCTATTTTTAATTGCTACAAACAGCAAGCAGAATAAATGGCTGGCTTTTTGCTGTGTTTTCCAAAGGTGAAATGTGGGACTGTGGAAGGGGGTGACATTGGTGCATGGACTAACTTTGAAATTATAAAGAAAAATGAACAGGGGAGGAAAAGAGAGGGAATTGGAAGAAATGGAGCAAGAAGAACATTATTTTGTGTAAATTAAATTTAAATAAAAAAGGGTGACACTGACTCTAATCTTGTCATGCTGAAGTATTTTAAGGCCAACAGTAATAAGAGTATTATACATAACATAACCACCCCATGACTATCAGGTCCACCTTTTTTCTTTTCTAATAATGAGGCTGCTGATGTGCATTTGTCAAGAAGACAAATAAACACCCTTTTTATTGACCAAAAATGGCAGACTTAGTCACTTCACATCTTCAGAGTTCACTGCATCAAGGTGAGGAACTGTGAAATCTGTGACCAAAAAGTGCAAGAAAAAACCTCAGAAATGTTAAATTGCTAATTGCCAGTCTTTCAATGCTCCCTAAATAGTTGGGCAGAGCTGAAGGTTCTTTTCTGTGCCTTGCTGTTTTCAGATTGCTGGGAAAGGTGCTTTTTTTCTACTCCAATCTAATCAAGCTCAGCAAGACTTGTTGAAAGGGAAACTCCATCTGAACAGTGATAGCCATAAAAGAAAACTGCAAGCCATCTCTGCCTGGAGAGTTTCCCTGGATGTTGGCACACATGTTGTGGGTGGGTTCCTCCCAAGTGCCAGCAGACATTGTCACCTCAGAAAGGGAAGAAAGGATATGGGAATATCCAATCACGTGCATAAAATCTGGCAATGATGCAGTGAAAGGCAAATGCAGGGCAAGACAGGTAGCAGCCACAGAGGCAATTGGTTTGTAAACTGGAAAACAGTCAAAATCTTACCTCTGGTCTCCTGCAAGCTAGAACAGTGGGCTTCAGGGAAGATACAGTAAGATATTATTAGCTTTCTGTAATAAGAGAATAGCAGTGAAAGGATGATATGTGACTCTGAGCAAAACTGTACAACTTACTGTCACAGGATATTGAAATTGGTATTTGCTCAAACATATTTAGACTTGTTCATTCACATTCAGTTATTATTAAATGTGACAGTTTGGACATAACTACCTTGCCAGAGAGTGCCTGAACATTTTCTGGTGTTCACTGTTAGATGTGACTCATTTCATACTTAGCCTTTCCCTTACACACATTCCCTGTGAACAGTCCAATAGGCAAGAGCAGAGCCAGGGTGCTGGGCTAGCTGAAGATCCAGTCTGACCTCCTATGGCCCTTCTGCTGTTCTTAGGAGGACCAGTCCAGGCTAAAGGTATAAAAATGGCTACATGGCAGCCTACATTCATTGCAGTAAATACCATGCTAACCATGTACCCAGATACTGACAAGTAGCCAGCTGCCTTTCAGCTCTCCTGGAGTCTGAGCAAAGAAAATCCATCAGCCAGAAGACCACAGAGGTGCATCCTTAGACAAACAGATCCCTATTGCAGAGGCAGATATTAGTTGTTCCTTGTCTGCCCTTGAGGGAGCATGGCTATAGCCCATTGCTGGCTGTGTGAGCCCCAGCCCCAGAGAGCCTTCCTTGCCGGCTCAGTGTCCTGAGGCATGAACAGCCCTGAGCAACTCCAATCCGGCAACTCACAGTCCATAACATGAACAGAGCAAGATTTTCTAAGTCCAGGGCTTAAAGCTGCAGTCTAGCTCAAAAAAAAGTACTTACTTGCACTGTACAACCCCTAATATATTTTCCTATGGGAGTAGTACTGACTTTTGGCTAGAACATACAATTGTTATACTCACCATTGATTTTTCCTATTCCAGGGAGATAATTGTACCTATAAGCAAATACTTCCTGCATTCCACCCAGAAAGAAGAGAAGTATTTTCATATGGCAAACTGTTTCCAGACAAGTGCAGGTATTTGACTGAAAATTAAATGGAAGCAGCAACTTCCGCTAGGAGTTAAACCTGAGAGAAAGAGAGAGAGTTCCTTTCAATCCTTTCGTGTTTCAGGAGCCCTGTGTATTTTCCAGTGGATGCCTGTGTGGACAGATTGAATCTGAGTCTGCTGGCCATCAGCTCACTGCAGTCCTTGAACAACAGATCCATGCTCACAGGTTTTGGAAGCACTACCAGCAGCACCCTCAGTACCTGCCTGGTGTACAGGCAGAAACATTCCCTGGCAGCAGGAATGCTGAGCGTCAGGGCAGGCCCAGGAGCTTGCTGTCTGCCCCTCCTGCAAGTTTCTACTTCTGTGGAAAAAAAATGGGTGCATTGGTTTTTAACAACTCTCAGACTGTGATGTGTGGGATTGTTTTTGGAGTCTATGCCAACGTTCAGCACCATCGCTGCCCTGGGCACAGAGCAGCCCTTTGGCTGAGCACTGTGCCAGGGTTTGCAGAAAAATACATATTCTTGTGCCCCCTGTAACTGCTGGAGGCACTCTCCTTCACTGGTCAAAGGTGAAAGTTTGGAAGAAGAAGCAGATGATGGAAGCAGACACTCAAAGGGGAGGGGAAAGAGAAGCAGGAAAGAGAACTGGAAGCTGAGTGAGATACTATTGCCCTCTGTTGATCAATCCAGTAACTGAGCTCAAGGGAGGCAGAAAAACAGTGAAAATGAGTGGATGAAGCTGGTAAAAACTAACAGGAATACCCTACCTATGAGAAAACTAAAGCTGCAAATCAGAAAAAGATTCCTGAGAAAAGTAAAGCTGGGAAACAAGCTTTAAAAGGAATAGCAGGGACAACAGTTGCTACAGTTAGGGTGAGATTTATTGCATTCTGCAGTGTTTATTTTGGCAGCCAGTAGTCACAGCAGACAATTTTGATACCTATGCACAAGATCTTTTACAAACCCTGTGTTGTTACGAAACAGATGAATCCACTAGACTGCGTACAACCAAAGGGTGTAAAATCAACAGAGCAGAAGCTTTCACCAAAAACACATTGCCAGGAAAGTATCTGCTGCTGTGAGATGAATTCTTTGATGGTATGTCATATTTTGGATATAAGGGAGAGTTTCAAGGTATCTGAGGGGAATCTAGAAAATGGCAAAATTTCCAAAATGAGACGCAGTCTTACCAGCAAGTGTCTGCTCTGTCCCTGAAACTCTGATGCTGAAAAAAGCTTGAGGAAAAATAGGATAAATGTAATATGGCTCAGTGGCATAGGTATTGTTTTGTTTATTAGAATGTGAAATGAGCTGACCAATTTTTTATCTGTTATGACTATTTATGTGCATGAGTGGAAACAGTTCCTTGAGCTTTCTGGTTAGGCTGTTGCTGCTGAAACCTAGCCACAGTTTTAGCAAATTGATCACACAAAGCAGCAAGCAGACAGGTAAAAGGGGGTTTGGTGCATGTCTACAGCTAAAAGTAACAACGCACAACAGGAGCTGGTGAAACTTGTCTGAGGTGCAGCCGGAGTGAGCCTGCAGGCAAGGAGCTGGGACTCAAGGACAAACCTGCCACCCAGCCAGGAAGGGGAGAGTGCTGATGTTACTGTCACCAAATGCAAATGGTGCTGGTTGCACAGGTCTGGGCTGGAGGAGAACAACCACAAACATGAAAGTGACGGGGCTGACAAGTGAGCGGCTCTCTGGGCCTTGAGGAAACTGAAAGGCTCATACTTGAACGCATAATTAATGGAAACAGGCTGATCCCCAGATTGCCTGGCAATTCTTACTCATAATCTGTGCTGTGTATCTGAGTGGTCACTGTCACCACCTAAATGCTGTCCTTTCTCTCAGAAGCCCAGATCCACCAGCTGCATTGAACTGAATGAGGAATTGCAGCCTGGCCATGCTGTTTTCATTTCTGCTTTCACTCCTTGTAGCTTCCTCATGCAAACAGTGACAGGAAGGCATCGTAATAGGTAACAGCTTCAAGCTGTCCTCTGTGAATTCAACATTTTCTGTTTTATTTCAGTTTATCATTTTTGTTATGTACATGTACTGCACTTGCATGTTCTCAGACATTCACCCTGTCTCCTCCATGCTTCCAGGCAGCCTTTCCCCTGCTCTCCTCATTCTAGTAACTCTCTTGAGCTACATATTCATTCAGAAATGACAGAGCATTGTCGTCACTCAGAAACCACTTCAGAAATTATTTTTAGAAGCTTATTTCATGAGACAAAAAGTCAAGAAATGAGCTACTTATCCATGATTACTTTGGTAATTTCTCATTCTAATGCAATTTGAGTGAGGTGATGGGAGATTAGCAAAGGCCAATAGCTATACGGAAAGAGTTAAAAATAATCCAAACATCAAATGTACTACTGTTTTATTCAAGTCTCATTACAGTATAGGAACAAGGACAACTTTAAGAGAGAGGTTTTATTTTGTGGTTAAACATGAGGAAGTAGCTAAATCTTCATTTTTCTGGCCACATCTACACCATCTCTTGATAGTGACCACCTGTGAGATGCAGAAAATTTGTGAGGGAGGGAATGGGGGTCTGGCCAGCTGTGTATGCAGCTGTCCTGAAGACACACATGGCTCAGCTTCCATCCTCATCAAGCAGGATGAGGATGTCTCCTGCCTCACCTTATTTATAGAAACATACCTTTGTCACGGTTTGAGAGACAGGTGTCTGCCAAGAAAGGCAGGAGCCTCCCTTGGGATGGAAAATGTAAACCCCTNGAAAAGTCCCTCTCTCAGTGAGGCATTAACAGGGCACCAATTCAGGGGCTGCTCTCAGAGCAGAGGCTCACCCACGGCAGGAGAAACAGGGCTGGACTACGGTGGTAACAGCGAGTTCCATTTCCCTGGCAGCAACTCCAACTCTCCTCCTCCAAAAACCAAGAGAAAGAGGGGCCACAGCTGTTCCTGTCTTGGCTCTTTCCAGCCCAAATTATCACAGTATCTCAGCTCCTTTTCCAAGAAACCCTCAGAGAAGTTCGGCCCAGATGCT